>CAXHWN010000056.1:0-17000 GCA_964020975.1 Hermodice carunculata | reverse complement strand
ATTATTTTTATTATTATTATTATTATTATGGAGCGGTCTGCACTGACCTAGATTGCAAGCAACACCCAGTAACTTTACCTGATTTATATTATGTAATCAACGAGATAACAATTTTTCCAGTAAATACGGGCCTCGTATTTACTCCATCCATTAACATTTTCAAATTTGAATGAAAAGTTTGGGATCATGTTCATGTTGAAAAGAAGCTGTATACAGTTTATCGCGAGTTACAAAGCGAACTGGTGTATCTATTTTGTATAAAGAAGCGAATGAAAGTTGGCACATGCAGCTGTTTTGGTCATTAAGATATTAAGTGGAAGTGAGATACACGCTGGCTGGAGTGTGTGCACAGTGATTAGCTGCTGGCTTCAAAGAAAATTGGACTTGGGTAGGAAAAAAAGAAGAGGGGGTAAAAATCTTTTTGCGTGTTAGCTCAGGTATACAGATGACACAAAAGTTCCGATATTTTAGTTTAAAGGAGCAATAAAACATGGACTGATAAGATGTCCATCGACATAAATGATGTAAGCTAAAGTTCAAGTTACCATGGCACTGAAAACGTTCCTTTTCTTATGTAATATACTTTATTTGTTTATAGAGGATTGGATAGATAGTCAGGAAGACTAATAAAAGTCTTTTCCTCGTTTACATACAATTACACTACATCATATTTACATTTAACTCAATGGGTCATGGAAACAAATATGCAAATATATACACACACGAAACATAAACAGTTACAAGAAAAAGTTACCATATATTCCAAGATAAACAGGCTATTAAATATCATTTAAGTCAGTATCTTCACCACTGTCACCATCGTTCGGTTGGAACCTAGAAAAGCGCTTCATCTGAAGAATAAAAGCTGAAGTAGCTTCGATAATTTTACAGTTACAAGTATAGGATAAATTAAGGCGACCTGATAAGCACAATTTAACTTTATCATTATTGCTATAAGGGGCAGCATATTCGAGAATCGGCCGAATAAATGAAACATATATGCTCTCAAGGGCTTTTATAAGTAATTTATGCATACAGTTTGTTATTCTCCCTAAGCGTGCAGATGCTTTATTACATACTGCTTTGATTTGACTATGCCATGAAAGATTATGGGTGAGGATAAGACCCAGGTGTCTATGCTCTTGTACCTTGTAAACTGTTTTACTCATGAATTGTAGCCTTGGATGGTTGGTTTTAGTTTTTTTTCCATACGATCATTTCCTCTGTCTTATCTGGATTGAAGTAGATATTCCATTTCGTATCCAACCCTTGAACTGCCAACAAATTTTCAGTCAGACTAATAGTAGTTACTTCAGGACTTTCTACAATTTCCGTGACGTATCGTCTGCCAAGGGTTAAATTTTACACAAAATACCGTCGACTAAATCATTAATGAACACTAAAAATAACAAAGGTCCCAGAACACTACCTTGGGGGTACCCCCGGCTCAATCCTTACCCAGTTTGACGATGCACCATCCAATACCACTTTTTGTTTCCTGTCTCTGAGATACGATTTAATCCACGATAGAAGCGGATCTGTTATGCAATATTGACTTAACTTATAAATATGAGCTCTATGCCAAACTCTGTCAAATCCTATGACACATCTAAAAACACTAAGCGAACGTCCTTGCCTCTATCTAAAGCTGAGCTTGTCTTGTGCACCATGTGAATAAGTTGATTCACGGTACTCTCAATTTTTTGAAACCGGAATTACATGCTGTAGGGAGAGTATTACCGTTTAAAAAATTATAAAGTCTTTTCAACACCACACTTTTGAAAACTTTAGCTGTGGAACAAAGAGAAGATACTGGCCTGTAATTTTCAGTGAGAAAGTTCTCACCTTTTTTTTATTACCTTTTGATATAAGCAAATTACATTTGCCTCTGTCGAGTTATAGGGAAAACAGAATTTTCACAGCGACAAATCAAACAGTTTCGTTAAAGGATATGCAATATATGGAGCAAACAGACGTAGAACTTTATTCGGAAGATTATCCAGACCACCAGACTTTGGATTTTTTAATCTTTTTCGTGCATTTAAGACTTCTTTGTTTAGAATAACAAAGTGACCTAAAGTTAAATCTGTTTTAATGCCAAATCAGGGACAGGTTCAGTTTCATCGTCTATATTCCGTTGCAGGCTGAAATAATTATTTAACGCCATATCTTTTTCTTCTGGCTCAAATAGAAATCTGCCATTATCATACAAAGAGGGGATTTTTTTGTGAACACCATCCGCACGCATTTTTTAAAGTGGCCCACCACTTCTTTCATTCAGTGATCTTGTCAGACAATATATTATGCTCTTTCGCATAATAATCACGTTTTGCCTTTTTAAGTAGCTTAACGACACCATTTCGTAAATGACCATAACATGCCCAATCAACATGGCTTCCCGATTTTTTTGGCTTTTTTATAAGCCCTGTTTCTTTCCCTCATTTTGCATCTTAATTCACCTGTCATGAAGGGCTTATCCATGGGCGTATAGTTACTTCTTTGCGCGGTACACAGTCAGAAACTCTGTCACAGCCAAAGCAATATCAGTTACATCATCGTCTATGAAAAATGCATCCCAGGGAGCGGAAGATACAGAATTTTAAACCTTATCAGTGTCTATTCTATTGTAATTCCAAGTAACCTTTTTATATGCCTTGAGTTTGCCGAGTGAAATATCTGTCAAAATTAACGATGGTTCTTGATCACATGTAGAAATAGGTTCTTGTTTAGTTACTTTGCTGTTGACTGTGTACTTTACAACAAGTGCAAGATGTAATAGAGACAGACCTCTTGCTGGATCGGTAACCATCTGCATTAAATTAAGCCCTGGACATGTGTTTAAAAATTGCCGCTCAAACAATGAACTACAGGATTCATTTGACCATGGTATACCAGGTAAGTTAAAGTCACCCATCACAATAATTGCTTGGGGGCTTTCCAGCAAGAGATGCGCTAAAGAGTCTTGAAAAGAGTTCAGACTATTTTGACTCTGGTTTATGTCTTGCCCAGGTGGTCTGTAGTAAATTCCAACAAACAGTTCACATCCATGGAAATATACCCGAACCAACAGGGACTCCGTTGACTGATTGTGAAGTTTATGTTTGTCCTGAGCTTTTATACTGCTTCCCACATAAATTACCACACCAACCCTGTGTCGATTGCGATCGAGTCTGTACATGGACTTAAAGCCAAGTATTAATACATCAGCATCTAGAACATGCCGGTCTAATTTTGTTTCATTCAGGCAAAGTAGATTAACATCGTGGTGAATACAGAGGCTTTCAAGTTCATCTAATTTATTGTTTACAATTAAGCTATTCACATTCATATGAATAATATTAAGAAGCTTAGAAATAGATAGCTTAGCGTTCGGATGAACATCACCGCAAAGGGCCAATAATAAATCTGTAGTAATAAATACCATGAAAAAATACAATATCAGGTGACAAAACACATAACTTATCCGAAATAGAATTGAGTAAGTGCGAGAGAGGCTTCTGGATGGTTTACTTTTACATCTTTTAAGTTGATAGTTAACGGATCAAAAAAGTTCAAGACACAGTACATTGAACATTCTTTGTTGTGAGCAGTACAAGTTATCAGTAAAAACAACAGGAGACGGAGGTACCAACCATTCATAAATAATGATGCACAATTAAAATGCAGTGCCACTGAATAATTGGTTTTCTTCATCCTATAACATGTTTTGGCATGGGTCTTACATTATAGATAGCCATATGTAATTCATTTACACCAACAATAAACAATAGTCGCAGAAAAAGCCTGTTATATATAACTAAAATTAATGGATTACATGAATATGACCAAAAATGACAAATATGCAATAAATTCGAAGCAAGTTAAACAAGTTAATAGCAATGTTGCAATATAAAATGATAGTACCATGAAAGCATAGAAAAGTTTGTATTGAGTTAACATTGGGTCAAGACATCGCAGGAAATACAAAGTGCATTCCAAGAGCTTCAATGCTTTTCTAAATGGGTTAAAAAAATTTAGGTGGTCAACGAAAAAGACACACTGACAGAAAAGAAAAAAAACCGCAAGAACTAAGGCTACAAGCACGTGCTTGACATGGAGGGGTGATAAACAGTGACTTGCGCGAGGACCTCATTGATAAGCTGCACTGTTGAAAGAATAGCCAAGACATAGCTGAATGTCTGGCTGATTCTGAAAAGTGAAAAATTAGTCGTTGTCCCTTTTATAGAATGAATGTTAAGTCGCAACAAACAGAAACAAGTGACACTAGTCAAGACCGTGTAAAGTACGTATACAGCTATACACAGGGGCGACTTAACATATGTATCCAGATAACATGGCGACGAAAAGCCTTGTGTCAAACCGATGTGGTCAGAATGGGCATGACCAAATCATGTGAACAGAGAAAGACAATACATGAAAAAAGTCCATTAACTGCTGGCAGAAAATTTGTCCAGGTCATTTTCATGTTGAACTTCCATTATTTTGAAACCAGGGTCATTGGGTCCTTCTCTAAATTTCACCCAAATCCGACCATCACTTGTCCACGTATCGACAATCCTGTTAATTTTCTTTAGTTGTCTGGCGAGGTAAGCCAACCTGTTGCGACGCTTGGTCAAATCTTTGTTTATAAACACGTTTGTATTTTTCAATTTTTCTGCGAGCTTCCATCACCAACAATCTCGTACGATAACTTACAAACTGAAAAATGTGGCTCTATCGCGAGCACCCTTAGGACCCACTTGGTGAGATCTCTGTAAGTCAGATAACTGCAATTGCACCCCGAGTTAGTCTCTACAAAGGTGAAGGGTCTCCTTGTCAGTATCATCAGTCTCAGATTGATTATTACTCTCTTGAATAGAACTAACCCTGAGATTGAGTCTACGCCCGTATTGCTCGAGATCATCATGAGTACACAATAAGTCGTTGATGGCATTTTGGGCACTCTTAATCTTAGCTTGTAGATCTAATACTTGACTTTCAAGTTTTGCAACTTTAACATCAACAGTTTATACTGTAGCAGTTTGCGAAGAAATAAATTCTTCATTGGCACATACCTTTTTCTCAAGTTCTGTTACTCTTACTCTCAAAGGCACCAATTCATTTCTCAACTGGACCTTCTAAGCATCTACAATGAACCCACTTATGACACTTAACACACGTGAATCACACAATATTTCCAAGACATCCTCCACGGTAACATTAGTCTTCAGTTTGGTAGAGGGTAGTGTTTCGCCTGTAGGTGCTTAATGTTAAGATCTACTGCGCGCTGGTAGTTTTTCATGGTTAGCCATCTGTCTGTGAACGCTGCAAATATGCTGGTGGTTCACCACATAGCTCCGACAGTCAATCTTACAAGCATAATCTGACACAGACTGTGTAGATGCCACCTTAAAGTACAATGATGTGGGTACCCTTATGAAAGTTGTAAGATAGTTTTCAGTGAGCGCTTAACTAGTCTTCAGTTAGCTGCTAACTGACAAGTGGAAAATTCCACCTTGGAAGAGTTGCAATCAAGTTTTCAACTTTCAACTTTTATTTTTGAAAGATTTGTTAGATTTCAACTAGCAGCTTACTGAAAACCAGGACTTAAAAAAATAATAGTTCAGAATCAGTTGAAAACGAGGGCTTGGAAAATCGGAGACTTGAAAACTGGGTTGAAAACTGGTTGAAATCTGGGTTGAAAAGTGGTTGAAAACTAGGGCTTAGAAAAATTTGGCAGCTGTACTGATTTGTCGATATTCCAAAAGTTGAAATTGGTTGAAAACTATAGGACCAGTACAAAATGGTTTCATATTAAAGCATTTCCTGGCGCCATTTTGAACCAGAAAAGTATCAGCTGCAGCAAATCAGTGAGTAATTTGTTTCTTTTCTTCTGGTCATGGTAATTCACAAGCATAAAAAAGTACGTTTTTTACAATGATGTATCATGGAACATGAAGGTGCCTTTTGATTGTTACATGCCACATGTCACAAGTCTCTCATAGGATATGTACCCTAAACTAATATAAACGTTGGTATCTGGGCTTGTAGCCTATCTACACCACTATTCAGCACACAGGTTCTTAAGCAGATAACTGTATAATACACAAATCGGGATGAAAAAAAGCCATGTGCTTTATTCATCTTGTTGTTCATAGTGTGCAGTATAGGCTTATTTCCACACCTGGGCTCAAATACACTTCTTTGCTGCATGTACTTTGTGCCTATGAGATTCTTTTACTCTCAACTACCATTTTGTGCAAATGACGTATTTAAATGGAACAGATGAAATATCTACCATGGAGCTTTCAATTGCATTTGAAACCCGTTTTCAACTGCAGTTGAAATCCATTTTCCACGAATGGCTTCGTTTTCAACTAGCGACCATTTGAAAACTATTTTCATTGCAACCAGCAGCTAGATGAAATATCGTTGAAATCCATGTGTATCTACTGTTTACTTTTATTTGGTAATGACCCACGATGTCTGAACAGCCATCAACCGTGCTGACTGGCCCTTGACAGCGACAGACTCACATGGCCGGAGGGGAAAAAATGGCAGCAAGCTTGATTGGAAGTACATTGTGAGTTGAAGAGGGACACACCAAAAGCAGTAGTGTCGCTTAAAGAGCTATTTAGTTTGCTATTACAGTGATGGATGATATTACTGGCGATCAAGAAGTATTTTCCACGATGCGATTTATCTGAATGGAGCGTAAACTGTGTCACAGCAGTTGGCCAACTTGACAAGGCTCCATCGTTCCTACGTCAAAGCTTGTCAAAACTTAACAAGATTAAACACCTTGCGTCACTGAACAGTGGGCATTGTTACGTTGTTTGCTCATGAATTTAATGTTTTCCAAGCCATTGTGAGCCATATTTTTGTTAATGTTTACTGGGGTATATATCTAAAAAGGATAAAAAGTTTTTGTCGCAATTTGAATGATAAAGTCCAAAATTTATGCAAAAACTAAGGTAACTTAGCCCGTTTACGGCCTCAATGTTTTTCCTTAACCGCCATGATGTTTTATACGGCCAAAAAGCTCAGGATTTTGTCTCTTTGTGTAAGAAGCTCCTAATCGGTGTGAAATAAAGAATTCCTGGGATATCCCTGCAATCATTAGGTAAAATTCGTCAGGTTTTTAGTCTGCCATTGGTAAATTTAATTCCGTGACATGCACCGTCAAATCAAATCCATATAATTCTATGTGCCCCCCCCCCCAAAACAAAATAACAAACCCAAAACAAAAAACATGGATTCTTCACCGCAAAGTAATTAAGCTCCTGCAAACAGGATGATGATTGTGTTGGTATCGTTGTGGTAATCACTGTATGTCGACATGACACATTAATATGTGAGCAGTCAACTAAATTTTATAGTTATAGTTCCATAAAAATGTTCAAATAGAACTATTCGTGACGCGTGACAAAAACAAGAGATGTTATGGTGAATCATGACCGTGATCATGCAGACGTTTGTATTTTGCTACCAATGTTGTTTCGAAACGAAAACTATAACCGCATTAAAAACTGGCACTTTTCATTTCAAAGGGTACCGATAATTTGGGTAAACTGACCCTTTCCTGGAAACTGCAAAGGAATATGATTCGTGCCATTTGTGACAAACTTTCTGGTCGTCACTTTAATGACACTTTATTAAAGGGGGAGAAAAACCCTCCCACGTTGAATCCTGCATGTTGCTTGTTAGGCAGATGAGTAAACAATTGCCTTGTGTAGTCTTGTTGGGCTAATATTATATCGCACGCTAGGGGTATACAGCCTGGCCCAGATCGAACGATCTCAATGAAGCCAGCAACCCAAGTAAATATTGTAAAACAAACTAGACCCAATTGCCGGCAGCCATTTTGAAACTTAATGTCTTAAGGGTCATGGTTAGGTGACCTGGTAATCGCTTTATGTTCTCCCTTTGATCCTGGAAAGCGGCAAGTGAAACCAGAGCGCAACACCGTCATTGTGACTGGCTTTACACAAAATTTGAAATAAAAACTTGACTTTTGTACCTCAAAACATCAGAGTGTCATTGCAAAAATACATCAAAGTTGAAAGTTCTTATTTACCCCGCTTGTACTGAAAAGTTCGATCAGAGGGAATGGGTTATTTTCACACGACGGTCCATTCTGTGTAAAAATTAGAGCCACGACCTTTGAAACCGATTTTCTCGTAAGTCAATTTTCACAAGATAAATAAAATGTCAAATGACGTAAATCAAACACGGATAGATATATCTATTAAAATAAACGGGTATTGCAGGATAAATGTCAAACTAAGGAATAACTTTTTATTTGGCCTTCCAACCCTTCCTTGTGTGACTTTAAGGGCTCAAAAATGGTGAAACTGCATAACATAATGGTACCAAGTGCATAATTTTATAAAGTTTATAAAATCAATTGTATCCGAACACAGAAATTCTATTCCTGCGGAGTTGTCTATATTATCGTTTCAGATAGTTTGCAGAACTTAAGATTACATATTTTGCAAACAAGCTTGCATGGAGTTGTGAATCTATACCCACCCACACAACAGCATGGAAGGTGTAAAAATCGATTCGATGCTCTGTTTTTACAACTTAGGACATCCACACGATTATGAAAATTTAGTTTTATGGATGAAATGATCACTTTATATGAGCTGGACGGGGTCAAAATCGGCGTTGTCTGCAACACGCCTCAAACCATCTTGGCAATTTGAATGAAAGCAAGGAGTCAATAGTAGAGATCCTCATGATGTTCATCCTGTCGGAAAGTTTTGTTTCCCGACATAATGCAGCTAGCTCTCATTGACTGAACTCCATAAGGTAGTCTTTTAATCTGTACTTCCACATATATTACTTTTAAGATGACGATAAAGCAAACCACAGTGCCAGGTAGAGCACGCTGGGGTATTGTCGTCAGATTGGATGATAAATGTGGTAGAAGTTTCTGGTTGGATGTTCGCTAGTTTTTGCACTACTTCCAGCTCCATGTCGCTTGCATGCTGCTTCAACAACTGCTTCAAATTCCACCAGTACTGTTATAAACTTTGGTGGAATGTTTCATGGAAATGTCAGCATTAGCACGCCATACATGTCTTCCAATTAAAAGGATACATTGTCATAGCCTGAATATGTTTATGATAGACTGCATGGTAGTATCCCCATAATCAAATGATGACGCCATTTATTTCCACTTGTCTTGTCTGTATAACTTTATTACTTTAGCTTATATTTATTGCCCCCAGACCGGCATTCTGAGTCCAACGCCATGCATATCACCTGAGGCTGACATGATTGGTCAGGCAACATGGCAATTTACATTTCCTAAAGTACTGATTTTAAATTTTAAAGCCCATGGGGTTGTTTTCCTAATCATATGATGACGCCATTTTATGTTCTCAGTGGTTTTGTTGGCGTGGCCGTATTACCCTTGCTATTATTGAAAGCATTTGTATGCAAATCATAGGCCTGCATATTGTTCCTCAAGAAAACTCGTTTTATGAATGTAGGTTAAGTTATGTTATGCTATTACTCCTGGAAAAAAGCATTTTTATTTCTGAAAGGGCAGGGTAAATGTTAAACCATCATAATGATCAACAACAGTTACGAGAGAGACCTTTTAAAAACGAGCAGTACCCCTGACTCTGGATTGAGCAATAACCAGAGCACCGTGAAAATATATATCAATAGCAACTATGTCACGCCTCAATGCGCTTCAACATTCTAACTCCCAGGGTAATGTATTTATATATGACAGAAATTTCAATTTATGGACATATGATAAAACATTCGAACAAAAAGCCTGCTTTGTGTTAGTGACAGTAAGTACATATTTCTCCAGAAGCTTTGCATGAATCATCTTCATACTTGGTTGCGATGTGCGTTATATGCCTTCTTGTCAAATGTATACATATGGTTACACTTCAGCAGATTGTTAAAGACATCAATTTTTTGTTAATTCTTTACCAAAACATTAAAACAAAAATATTCTTCAGAACTGTTTGACCATTTTTTGAACTTGCATGTAAACATTTTTCCTGACCCCTAGACAGGAGTTTGCTTTACAGATTGTCACAATTTTCCATGAATTGTAAAGTGGTTTTGCCATTTTGAACTCCCAAACGTAATTATAGATTGTCTTGACACTTCCAGCGAATATACCTTGATGCAACACCTACTTAATTAGTTTACCGATAGCAAATCGTAATTAAAATTTGTACAAATGATAAATTGTAGTTGCATTGTTACCAAAGGGGTAAAAGTATGTATGTATGTATGTATGTATGTATGTATGTATGTATGTATGTATGTATGTATGTTTGTATGTATGTATGTATGTATGTATGTACGGCCTCCTTATCAACATGTTAGCACACCCACACAACTGTTTATGGGTTTTACCTCATCTGGTGAATCACTTTTCATTTCAGAATGGCAACTCCAGGAGCATGAAAAAAGACCTGCAGTGTTGCTCCTAATGGTGGCGGTGTAGAAAGCCTGACTTTAAAGTACCAACGAGTGCCAATGAAGAAATGTCAACATATAATATTGTGCGACGTCATGAAATTCTTTATTTAAAGTAAACAAACACAGAATTCAGGGGAACACAGGGGACAAAGAGAAAATAGACGGAATGGCACAACCCAAAATTATTGCACCCTTCGAAATATGAAAGTAATTACGTTTGTCCAGCGTACGTTTTCATTGGTGCGGGTGTAATACAAAAGCTCCACATGAAACCAGCAGTGAACTACAGGAACAAGCAAAGGTATTTTAATCATAGCCAAGATATTATTGTTCCAATCTCAAGCAACCCTGGAGGTAATTATATCTATCAATGTAACTTTCCTTTGAAATGAAATGGGCTCCAGTTGCTCGCTAAGGCAAGCGTATCGCGTTCTTGAGATTTAAAATTTTCGCAATACTTTTATACTATTTTATATTTCACGAGTATATTACCAATGACAAGTTGTCTATGTTCAAGAAACCCTTGGCATATTTTTAGTTTCGCCCAAAGTGTTGATCACGTACTATAAAATTGACAAACAGCACCTTCCAGTAAGGCAAGGTTATAACCGATCGACCTGCTGAGAAGGGCAGAAGGGTCTATCTGGTGACCCAGATAATCAATCTTAGTCAGAGTAAACGTCACAAATCTTTAAAATGATAATTATATTGAAACAGCTTTCATTCCATAACAAGCATTCCTATGTACCAGAGGAATCCTAATGGGCGCTGTCAAAAACATTCCTAAGCACGCTTTCGGCGCATTGCACCCGGAGCGCAGATGTATATTTACAGCTGACGGGAGGAACAGATTGACTCCAAGTCAGAGTTAGAATAAGCACAGCTTGAAACCTTTAAACTGATTCATTTAAGAAATGATGGTCGCTTTTGTGTGTGTTTTGGCATAATGACGCGCGTGATTGAAGCTAACATCGTGGGCGTGGCATAGGCCAGTGCGCCTCGCCCGATGCCAGCTTCAATCACCCGCGTCATTATGGCATAAAACACACAAAGGCGACCCTCATTGCTTAATTTACATTTCCCTCTTAACTTTTCTGCTCAATTACACGAAATGTAGGAATGTAATACATAGAATTAAGAAAAACGTCCACAAACTGATTTACCTAGCTTGATCAAGTGTTAAGTTCCAGAAACCCAGGTTGGTGTGGCTTATTAGAATGTGGACGGGACACATGTGTTATGGTCCCATAACACACAAGGCTAATGAGTTATGGTCTCATGACACACAAGGCTCTCTCCTGTACTTGCAATGTTAAAAGTTAGACTGAATGTAAATATTAACGCACAACTAAACTTAACCTATCTTGAAATTACATTACGTAATTAACAAACAGTTTCCGGCAAAAACGGCCCGGAGTATCCGACTATGATATCAGTAGTAATTGAACACACTAACAAAGACTATTTTTAACTGACTCCATCAGCAAAAATCATTTTGACCTACATACCCGTTGTATTTAATGATGTTGACAGAATGTCCTGGGACATTATGATTACTTGCAATAACGTACTAATGTTTTTAACATATTGATATACAAAGTAAAAGATAAAGAACATGACCAATGGCACAGTGATAAATATCTTTAAGAAGGAACACAGACCTATGACAAAATAAACAACATATCACATTATGAAAATGATTATTTGGAACCCAAGGAAGGGATGTATTTGTGCCAAATTGCTGACATATGGTTTCATTCCAGTTCGTTGCATGTGTTCGAAGTATCAGCAGATACAATAAAAAGAGAGAGGTCTCTTTTTAAGGCTGTCTACTGACCCATGGTCATAAAAAAATCTATGGTCAGCGTTCCTTTTCATCAATTGCTTACGTACTATGCCAGCTGTGTGCCTGCATTTATTTCCACTCTTTGCAGCGCATGGTCATTTGTGCCCTATAATTGGCTACTAAGCTAATCAACATATGACACAAAAGTTTGTGTAATTAGTGCTTAGGTTTCATTGACAGTAAAGATATTAAAGAATTACAATTTCCAATTATCTCCTCATCGCTTAAAGTATGTCTCATAATGGCTACGTTGGTTTTTTCACCTTTGAAAATTTTGACAATGCACAACTGTGCTGTGCATTTGCTACTCTGCATTGCGGAAACATATATTTTTCTGTACAAAACAGCCGTCGCTTCCACTGGAGGTGCTAACACACACAAGGTCATCACGTGACAAAGCGCGTATAAAGGAGAAGATGCTGATACGTTTTCATTCGATAACGTATTGCAAAATCAGTTCAGCAGGTAAACAAGGTAAGTGTAAGTTATTTCGTTTTAAGGTGAAGCTGTGAAGCTAGTGCGCAGTGAGACTGGCAACTTTGGATCGCAATTACCCATTTAATTTTTTTCACAAGTACACTAAACCTTTATATTTTCTGATTACTACATATCCATAGATTTGTATCCATAGATTTTTTTCAGGATTGCAAATTTTGGAGATTTTACAGCATTCTTTCTGACTTGGTAGGATTTTCACATTTTTTTAGCGCAAAAGTCACACATTTTTTCCCAGTTGAAATCAGAAAAAAAAATCAAATATATATCCATGCCCAGGATCGAATTCAATGGCTAGTCCTAAAATAGCATAAATAAAAAGTTATAAAATTTTTGATTTAGTCCTGACAGGTTGTTCATTTTCCTTCTGTAAATTTCTCCAAAAGTCGCGGAAGGGGTTGTCAGAAAAAAAAAATCCTCGGAACCTATCTTGGATATGATATTTTTCTTTTATAGTCCGTTGATTTGAATGTGATACGGCAATTTGTACGTTTGTGAGGGGAGATACAAATTGCAGAGGTTGAGCCAATAAAAAAAAAAAAAAAAAAAAAAAAAAAAAAAACCAGTTCCGAGAAAATCGCATTGAAAGAAGTTGCCAATTCTGACGCATTAATGGCTGTAATATGACACATACTTGTTTCTTCTGTCCTGTGTTATAATTATTGTGTGAAATAAACTTGTAGCTTTACCTCAGTGATGTTGGCATTAAAAAAGAAAATTTTTGTCGCTTAAGACTTGATTTTTTTTAACTGGTCTATTCTTCTGTCCATGGCTGATGTTTTTTTTTGTGAGTGACCCTTGTCAATGGCTCAATTGTCTCCAGGGGTCATGGACTAATGACTGTGCAAACAATGACATGGTTCATTATCATGCCCATGCAAACAAAGCCATGTGTCCAGCACTGCTTAGACTTTTCAGTGTTAACAAAAGTTTTGAGATCAGTTTTCTCATAGTCATTTTATGTTCACACATCTGAGTGTTTGGGAGCATGTAGTTAAAGTATCAGACTATCCAAAAATATGAACACGTGATTCCAGGTTATCCAAAGGTGCTGGCTTCAGATCTTCCACTTTAAATTATCCAGACTTCTTAACTTTGTAAGCCTATTTTATCATCACGATTATCAAGCTAGGCAAAGGGCTCTAAATTGTAAAAGTATCTCATATAAGAATAAAAAATGACATGCAATGGTACCACCTTAGCAGTCGCTATCATTCTTCACCGTTGACTCTTTTATGGCAGATCTAATCACCAAAAGTATATTAATATTCTACAGTCAGTTCTGATATCCTGAACTATAGCTACAATCACCACATGCATTGCATCTAAAATAAATGTGATGAGGTGAGACACAACCGAGAATATGCTGTTTACTGTTGGAGCTCAATCCTTTTGCTTCCTGAAAAGTTACTAGATGAAACACAAGTAGTAAGAAGGTCACTGGGCAAAATTCATTTGCGTAACTCAATACAACTTCCTCTAAAATTAATTTATATTTTTCATCAATTGTGTAACATCATAACCTATCACGGATACGACCAACACATACATAATACGTCATTTAAATCTGCTTTTAATACGCTTCTGCTCTTGAAACAACCGTCTCTACAATGCTAGCATTCTCACTGCATTGATCATACAAACTCACCACTATTGTTTACCAACAATTATCATGCACTGCGAGACATTCCATCGTCAGAAGATCTGATTACTATTAAAGTTAGTGCAGCCGTGTTACCCTTAAAGAGGATAAAGCGGGCCAAAACGGGTTGGGGTTGGGAGTTTACCATATACTGGTACATTGCCATACAGCTAGTCGCTGCACCAAAAGAAGAGAAAAAAAAATGAATGATCTCTTTAACACCCTTATTATATTCCACAGCAGTTAGGTCCCTTATGTCCCAGTATTTTACTCACTGACATGATGCAGATAAAGATAGTATTTGTAGTAATAGCTATTCAAACTGCTCACTGTTAGATCCCTTTTCCATACCCATTGAGCTATTGTTGGTCGATTATTGGATGTCCTGAGTAAAGCTTACCTTCCACAACTAGCTCTTCATCGGCAACCTGTAGAACACCAAAACAGGGGGAGAAGTCACTTGATAAAATTATGCATTGTAGGAGGCTAGCACAAAGCGTATTTTAAATTGAATTCCTCACCAATAGGCAAAACAATAGCTTATACTTGCGTAGTTTATAAAAATAAAAATTGCTGGAGATTCATGTTATCTGGCATGGTAGTGAATTTTTGAAAACCAAATAAAATGTTTTTGTGAAAGAGTTATATTGATACACATTCTTGTTTTAGAAATTTGAAAGCAACGACATGCAATGTAGAGCTAAAACATGGAAACAAGTGTACCGTCGTTATACCATGAATATCTTTGGTGGCTCAGTGGTCACACTGTACACATGCAGGTAGATTCATAGATGCATGATATGTGAAATAACTGAAAAACATATATTGCTAATGGAAATACTATAAACAACTGTATGGATTGTTACTTGTGTGCATGTGAATATACCCATGAGCTCTTTTTGCATATGATATTTTTCTAGCACATAATACAAATATCTTTAAACAATGCAGCTTTGTGCCTCATGGTGTTATCTGATTTATTTATTTATTTATTTGCTAAAAGTAAGTTGTTTTGTTTACATTTTTATGGTGCTTCAACCAGCTGAGTTTATCAAAATACTTTGCTGTAACAAGTTTGAAACACTCAAAGTAATAACATTGAAGGTAATACATGAGCAGTTATTTATACTATGTTCTGATCATGGTAGGGACAAGTTCAAAAGAAGTGTTTTTGTTTGCCAAATCCCAAAGTTTTTTTTAGTAAGAAAAAGAAAATAATGTTAACTTCTGATATAAGTGATGGAAACAGGTCTTGGGAAACAAACAGATTCCAGATTCATTCATGTGAAAAAAGAAAAGACATTTTGGTCTATTCATAGATGACTAGTTGTAAGGAAATGAACTGGACTTCTTTGAGCAAAGTTTAGGGAAGAAAAGCACCTTGCATTACTATGATTGGTTAATATGATTGTAATAAAGTAAAAATGATCTTATTAGGGGCATCTACAAAATAATTTTATTTTCAATTCATAGATTACAACGTATCAGTTCGGTTTAAGAATATATATATATATATATAACAAAAGCAAATATATGTACAAAACAATAACTATCAGGTTATCACGCATGCCCTGTTTGATTATTACAAATGTAAGAATTTACAATTGTACAAACCTCAGAATACTGATTCAGAAAATGAATTTTGTGTTCCTATCGTGTCCTTATACACTTATATACTCTATTCATATGAACCATACATTTCACATTTGGATTAAACTATAAAAAGTTCGGAAATTTCTTTAAGTGTTTAAAAATTGAATTGTAATTGGTAATTAAAAAACATTACAGAAAAAATTAAAAAGGGGCACAAAGACGGAAATCGAAAACAGAATATTTTTATGGGTATTGAAAACGGACATTACTACCAGTAAGACTGTATTTATAGTTTTAAGTAAAGGCTTTAGTTCGAAATTATAGGATCATGTTTTTCTGTACTATTTGGTGCTCTTTTGATGTTGGCGGACTTACATATGTACAGTCCCCGATCTGGGACAACTCCGAATGGTATTCACGCATACCACCCTGTATTGAATCATTCTTTTTAGGAATGGTATTAGATGGAGTTGGTCCGTGCGTATTCCATTTTGGCTAGGTGATTGGCGCCGAAGGTTGCTGGCCCGACACCCTTCCGTTCCGTGGTTACAACACACACACACACACACACACACACACACACACAAACACACACACACACACACACATATACATACATATATATATATATATATATATATATATATATATATATATATATATATATATATATATATATATATATATATAATATTTTATGTTCGGAACGAGCGGGACTCGAACCAGCAACCTTTGGCACCAGTCGCCTAGCTGAAACGGGAAATCCCCCTTCCTAAAAAGAATGGTTCAATGGAGGTAGATATGTGTGAGTGCCATATCAACACGGTAATGCAGTATATTTACTGATTCGGCATTTACTTCCAGAATCGGGGACTTAAATCCACCAGCATTAAGGAAAGCCGAAAATATATATTTTATGTTCGGAATAAATATATATTTCAGATGTTGAACACCCAGAGCATACTTTTTTGTGCCACGGTTTTAACT
>CAXHWN010000055.1:0-17000 GCA_964020975.1 Hermodice carunculata | reverse complement strand
GCTAATAAATGAAATGACGCTTGTCTCAGAATAGTTATGTCTATTCCAGCGTAAATCAAAGGAACCTGGATCATATATCTGCTTCACCTCACGCAACGTTGTGTCACCAGGTAGCTTCAAAGGCATTGGAGGTCGCTGTTGTGTATTGCAGAGATTGGTGTAGACAATTTGAAAAACGCGAAACCTGGAAGCCAACTTTAGAGCTGCTCACCGACAAACTATGCCTGCTTCGCTGCAAGCAAAAGTACATATCAAATATGTTTTCAAGCTTCCGCCCTTGTGACAACTTCGGGATTACTCATAGGACGTCAGGACATCAGGCATTGGATCAGCCGTTAGGCACTTTAAATGGATATCAGAGTGCCGTGCAAAGTTTGTACTTCAATGTTGTATGTGCAGAAGAAAATTGCAGAATATCACGCAAACGGCGCTGGACGGATACTATTGGTGCTTGCATTGCATCTATGTGTAAAGGGCTCAACGGAAATTCAAGATTAAACTGTATCATTTCAAAGTGCAACAAGCAATTCCAGAAAGGTCTCGTGGCAAAACGTCTGCAGATGTTGAGAATGAGGACAAAGCCGCTTTTAGTCGGCTCGGAGATCTATTGAAGATTTTGTACTTTGTGCAGCAGCAAAACTGATACATGAAGGGTGTTGATGTGCAGTTTTATGAGATGTACAAATGAGGCAACACCTCCACAGGGCTAAGATGCTGGGGAGGGCGGGTTGTTTCACTAATAAATGTCTGCATTGTTAAAGGCCGAGGAAACATGGAAGGGTACATGATTTATTTATTTAGATGCACTTTTAATACTGTGTAAAGTGAA
This sequence comes from Hermodice carunculata, assembly GCA_964020975.1. NCBI lineage: Eukaryota > Metazoa > Annelida > Polychaeta > Eunicida > Amphinomidae > Hermodice > Hermodice carunculata. The sequence continues at coordinate 16,171 of CAXHWN010000055.1, read as the reverse complement.
CAGATGAAATTGGAATTTCTTACCCTACTCATTAGGATACAAACACTGTGTCCTACAAGTGCAACTACTGGAGTTTCTTTTAGGTGGATGAATGCAGAGTTTATGTCACTATGTTTTCATGTATAGCAATCATCAAAATTTGTCGCTCGCTGTTTTTCATTATTGTCAAAAACAAGTTTTACATTCACATTAAAATCCTGAGAATACACACCCAACAATATAATATTTGCTTCTGTTCCTATTGCACAGGTAATTAGGTACAATGAACGAGTGGAAAAAGATGGTGCTCTTGCATTACACAAAGTTACAGGAACGCTGATTTAAACACCTTGCAGACGACCTCTGTTGTATGCAATTGCATGGAAAGAATTGTCTACTCCGCTTGTATTCATTGAAATTCACCAAACATTATATACTGCTGAGAAAATTCAAAACCATTTGATTCTTTCCTGCATCCTCCAAGAACCCATTATTATTGACTTTGTGTTCCATATCAAAATATATCCAATTTTGCTGTTTTTCGGAAATAAACTTTAAAATGACTTATCGGCATAACTGTATCTTTTTTTTCTACGACATTGTAAACTATTTGACATTTTATCTCATTTATACCTGCAACTTTAGCCAAACGACCATCCTATACTGGTACCAGTTTAGTGTTCGTGCTTTTGTTTAATGAGAGCGTACAATAGGAGCACTAAGAGCCCCCAAAAGAGCTAAATCCTGCCTTTTTTACCGACTTTAAGATTTTTTCAATACATTTATAATAGTTTGTACTGACAAGAGAAAGCCAGTATTGTCTCTTTACTATATATGCGCTGGTCTGTACTGACCACTACCTGGGGTGTACAATTTAGGACTTTGTCAGTCTCAATCAATGACATTTAGTGTACTCTAGTATATATTGTCCAGGGCCATAAAATGCCATTTTCTCTATCAGCATGCTTTTATACCCATGCAGTATATATTCAGAACAAGTAGGAACAGTCAGCCTGACTTCAAAGGCCCAACTCACAGTGCGGCTTTTGTCCATGGCAAGGGGCCATAACGTTTCAATTTACCATAGCTACTTTTTGTTTACACACCGCTACCGGCCTGCAAACATCCATTGGCATTTGGTATGACAACTCTAAAATGGAGGTTCAGCTTTAACCCTATTACGCCAAAATGTATTACTATGGGTCCAAAATTATTAAGGAAGTCTCCTACCTTTCTATTAGGTGGATAATCTATAGAGAAGAGTGAATCTGGTAATAATCTTGGTGTAACTTTTACTCCCAAGAACTCGTGTAAAGCTCACATTGAGAACAGAATCAAGAAATGTAGACAAATTTATTTTGCACTTGATAATGTAGACGTCTCATATCCGGGTTTGGACACGAATGTTAAAACTTCTCTTTTGAATACAATGTGTTCCCCTGTACTGACCTATGGTCGGGATACTGTAAACATTTCCAATACTTCCTTCCGTGAATTGGAATCGGCGCAGGGAAATTTAGTCAAGCACTCTCTTGGTATAGGCAAGCGCTCGCACCATTCAACTCTGTTGAAGGCCTGTGACATTCAAACCAAATCTGATAGTGCAAACTATATAACTCTGTCTCTGTTCCACCGTATTTTTAAAGTTGATTTTCATCTACTGTCGTTTTATTCCTATATCTTGGCCCAATATATCGTCTCCGGGCAAAGATATAAAGGCACCATAATTGACTGCATTTTTGACTACGGCCTATCTCCAGTTAGAATCCCCTTCGCCGGTTTCGACCTTCCCCTGGCTGTCCACAAGTCACGGCATCCGCGTGACGGTGGCGTAGACTCTTTAAGTTACCTGATCTGTCGCGAAAACTTCATTAAGCCATAGGTAGAGGAGCTTGTGTTGGCAGTCCTGCTCACCAGATGTTTCTAGTGAGGAGGGGCGCCGGCCATAGGCTCTGTCTGCCCATAACGGCTGAGCTACCTGCACTGTGGCCGCAATTTTAGTCAGGTGATCCCGGCTATTTAATACTTTGCTCTATATTTCATTGTATGTGTATTGTTTACGTGACTTGGTATGTGAATATTCTTCTCTAAATTGTGAATGTAACTATGTATTAAACTGTATTTCCCTGATATTCGGGGATTATTATTATTATTATTAATAATAATAATAATAATAATAATAATAATAATAATATTATTATTATTATTATTATTATTATTATTATTATTATTATTATTATTATTATTATTATTATTATTATTATTATTTTTGCCGAACTGTATTCAGAGCTGGCTAGTGCTCAGTCAAAACAATTAAAAACATTGAAGAATTGATGATCTTCATTTGCCCAGGGTGTCTCAATGTGAGGCATGTTGAAATCGGTCTGTGATATGATGCGACCATGATGAAAGTTAAAATACATCCCCTGTTAGCACTGTACATGTATAAACATAAAGTTTTAAGAGCTAAGAAGGCCAATATAATAAAGGTGTGACTCTTCTAATGAAATTTAGTAAATGATGAGGCGGGGGAAACCATGGTTCCTACGGAATTCGCATCATCTGGTGCTACCATATGTTTACCAGGGCCAGAGCCCAGAGGCATATATCTCCGGCCACTAAACGCTCTTTCACACTTATGATGGACCCCTGGTCCTGGTTACATCTCCCAGCAATCATTTATTATATTGATGACTTCATTTCTTTTCTCCCAACGATACAGCCCAAAAATATGTAACATTGTGATACTTTTCCAACAAGTGCAACTATGTACTGAAGTGCGTCGCCAGCCTTAAAAGGTTTGATTTCTTGCAATCATACCTGAATAGGGTATGGTGTACAGCCGGGGTTTACACGAGTCATGGCCGTCGTCAGCGTCAGGACAGACAACGGAATTCGCGATTGGCGACACCTGATTGTGTTTATTCGACCACGTGTGTGTGTGTGTGTGTGTGTGTGTGTGTCTTTAAGAAAGGCAGCAAATTTAGAGAAAATAATATGTTAAAAATTAAGATGAACACTGCATGTTCATATTCTTCATAGGATTTACTTTATTCTTGTACCAAGATGCATAAAGTAAATTATCCATCATCAGATGGCGCTTCATGTACTTTTAAAATAGAACCAAGGATTTTTTTCCTACCAACCGTGTGATTGCCCTACGAAGTGTGCGCCTCTGGCGCCTCCATATTTCACGAAAAAGGTCAGTGTTTACTCTGATCGCACGACAAAACAACCTGAGGGGAGGACTTCTCCAATGCTATGAAAGTAGTTGCACAGGTATCTATTGGGGCAGTCAAGCTGCATCCGCTGCTCAACTACTAATATAAAATGTATATATATATATATATATATATATATATATATATATATATATATATATATATATATATATATATATATATATATATATATATATATGGACTTCCCCAAGGCTACCACTTTCGTGATGAAGGTAAACAACTGTATAAAGCAGACATTATCTGCCTTGGTGTAATGCAAACTGATGCAGACGGTAAATTACTATGAGATCAATTGCAGCAGTATTAAGATACGTCCAGCAATCATACTAAATAAAAAATATATCATATTCAGTCGTACATACAAAGCCGAAGACGTTATATGTAAAGTTCTCAGTCCAGTCTGTTCGCACTATTCATCGACCATAGGTACCAAGGTCTGCAACCGTAATGCTTACTGGTTTCATGGCATTGAGGTTAAACAGATGAATGAGACTATGCATAGTTAATTTTTTTCCATTATATGCTTGATAAAACGGGCATCACAGACTTCAGAACCTTCTCACTATTTCACTGAAATGTCCAGAGAGTAACATTTAAAATACCTTGCTTGGTATAGCATGTAACAATAAACACTATATTGAATGGAACCGTCAAAGATGGCCACGAATTGACAGATACGCTCACAGGGAGGCGTGATACCCTCAGTGACAGCTGCGTGTCAATGTAAACCATCACAGCGGGGTCCATGTTCATTGAAATCGTCAAGACGGCAGCGTGTTCAATGTTGAACACGACACCAGATGCAAAGTGCATGTAGAAGTCAATTTTGTAAATGACTTTGATCAGATGAAAGAACATGCACAATTGAATTTTGAACATGGGCCTTCTAAAGAACAAAGAACCTGGGGAATTAAATATGCTTCACGACCGCCATCTCACACTAACAGTATGAACAAAGTCAACCAGGTTTTGTGACTGGAAGAATTAAAATTGTTGTAACGATTTGAAAAAAAAAGAAGCCATATTTAAAGTGCGTACCTGGCCTCATAATCGTCAAAAACAAAAATCTTTGTCATGCTCATATTACCTGCATCCCTGATGACACATTAGATCCCGCCCCCAATATTTTCAAACAGTGCTTGCCGGCAGCTATAGACGACGGCATGGTAATGGTGATTTTGCATTAACTGCAGATTTTGTACGGTCATGCAATACCAAATATGATTCATAAAATGACACCACACTTAAAGAATATTTTTAGGCGACCAGTTGCCAACCATTATGTGTTGTGTAGTTTCAGTCTTCCTACTATTCATACTTTTTATTATGTACTACTGGATTGGAGAGTGCTTCTACATACCTTTGGTCGCCGCCAGTTTGCCGAAATATGTCCGTTGCCTTCTATGGTGGTTATTAAGTTTAGCCTGACCGCATAACTACCCGTGAAATTGCAGGTTGACACAATGGAGCGGGTAGGTCTAATGAGGGGTTAGGTGGAAAGAAAAATACCAAAGTTTACTCAACAGTGAGTGATCAACTAGCGCATAGTCTATTACATTTGATCCGCCTGTATAACTAAGACGTTATAATAAGCTAATGAATCGCCGAAAAGTCATCTCCCATTTGGGACCAGAAGATTGGCATACGCCTGGGAGTTTCAGACTATGCTGGTTGGATTTAGGCATGTTACCGATATAAAAAGCAATGGCACTCAAGTAATTTCTGGGAGCGGCAATAAACCATCCATTGGTGCTTGATACATAGTCCAGGTCAATAACGGTGTGAACATTTAGGTAACCAATTTAATGCACTAACCTGAAAATACGTACCTAGCCATGTGACTGTCCATAATTTCAAAACTATCATCCTTTTTTTGTGTATAAGGTGAGGCTTGTGCTTTGACACACACATGAAAATTTATTTTATGCTAGGGTGAAAAACTCTTTTTTAAAAATCAGATTCAGATTCCAGCTCTTCATTCGACATGAAATACAGATGATATAAATAAAAAAAAATATCTTTTTAGACATACAGTGCAAAAAATTTCAAAAGTAATACAAGTTACATGGGTAAATCAGGATGACCCAAATTAAGAATAATAACATCTGGTATCATTGGGGCCACCTACAGGTTAAATATAGCTGATTTGTGCAGTTCAGTCATCTTCACAAAATTTGCAACGTAAAAGCATATACGTATGACCATATTCTGTGGATGCTGAATATGTATATACATAAGTTGTGATACATTGTAAATGATTAACAGTCCACCTGATTGATTTTTTCATACAGAACAGTTATCGATTGTACAGAATTGGGTACATTGACTTTAGAAGAATATTTTAAATATCTAGAAAAATCACCATATGAATGAATGAATGTTGAATGTATTCTTGATGCAAGGTGGCGTTTCATTAGTCGACTCTGGAATATAAAATCCAATAGAGTTTTTAGTTGAATTTCTGGCCGGAATTTCCGGGCATGAGAGATCTGAATATCGGATGGTATACGGGTGTGCTGGGGGTCAGTGGCAAACATGTTTACGAAATACTGCGGTACTTTTTTCTGGACCTATCTGATATTATTTTTTAAAGTTCTTACGCGTATGATTTTTTTGTTTGTTTGTTTGTTTGTTTTTTGTTTTTTAACATATCCAGTTCTTTAAATAATGGGTCCGTGTGGGCGAGGAAAATAGCCGAACAAATGAGAAAAAGCTGGTTTATTAGTAGAAAGATGCAATCTGAGGAAAATCCGCGTGCAAGTATGCACTAATTAACGTGGATTAATATAAATAGGCATACATAACATTACGGGCAAGGGAGGAAACTATGTATCCCTTTCAGTATGTCAATAATATTTTTAACCTTTGTAGAAATTTCACAAGTACGAACACTCCAGTTAAGACTCTTCTCGTTGATAGTAAGACCTAAAAATTCAAAGACATGTGTTTTTTCGAGACGTGTATCAACGACCTGTAAATCTAAATAAATATTTTATTTTCGCTGAGGAAAGTGAAAAATCATGCATTTAGTCTTAGAAATGTTAAGTGATAATTCATTTGCACAGAGCCAATCAAGCAATACTTGTAGTGATTCATTTCTGAGCAATTGGCCAAAAGTTGGCAGTATCTAAATCAGTGTCGCAAACTTGAGTCATTCTTTTGACATATCAACTCCAGGGCCGGGAGTCAGTCATCGGCTGTCCCAAGCACTTAGCCAGAAATTGGCAGGATTTCCTCAATTATTATAAATTTGATTCACTTTTTTGAAACATAAACTAAGACTTATCTTAATAAAACTTGATTTCTTGGAGACTTTCATAGTGACAGGTAAGTGTCATCATGGAGTTTGTTTTACATTTCTAGTACCGGATGTTCATTGTTACAGTACTTGTTAGGAATTCTCCAGGTTTATACAGGAGGCTGGCTGTAACTGTTTATTTTGTAATCACTGGGATTGGATATACATAGCCCTAGTTTGTTTATACTTCAGTTATACACTGGCAAATGGCTGGACTAGTGTGTCCTATCCAGCTAGAAAGAGTACATACTAATTCAGGGGTAAGTCACATTATTCTTCTCTGAACTTGTTATATACTATTTTGCAATTATGTTTGGTTTTATAGGTGTTCTGCATGGATATTTTAAGTGTACAGTCTTGTATGTACAATTGTCTGGCTGCATATTTACCTTAGCGGACTTGTTAGTCAGCTGTGCTTATCTCATGATTATCCTCCTCATCGTCTGTCCGTTTACAATTTTCACCTCTATTGACTTCTTCGCCAAACCGGTGGCCGGATTATCTTCAAACTCGGTGGACGTGCACCTTCGGTGAATTTGTTCAACACGTCACAGTCGAAACATGTTTTTTTTTTCTTTTTTTTTTTTATTTGTCAATTTTGAGCAAAATGTGGACAATTCGTTTTCCGAAACTGCTGAAGCAAATGGCTTGGAAATTGCATTGGAGAACGTCCAGGCGCCCCTAGATCTTAATCTGTTCAACAGTTCTGCAGTTTTCATTCGTAGGTTACGATGCTCGCAAAATTGCTTCAAGGTCACAAATTGAAAACATGAGATTAAAGGATAATAGTAAAAATTTAAACATCGTATGTGAGCCCGCATGACAAATTGCTTTGAAGTCAAACGGATACAAACGAGTGACCTTCAGACAAGGCCACAGTTATTGTATTTAGTAAAGTATTTATCTTTCTTTTTCAGTTGAGTACCGAATAATGAAAGACACGATAATCAGTCCACCACGGGATTTGAACCCTCTACCTTTGACAATATCGCCTAGTCAAATGGTGAGTCCACCAATCTCACCTGTGAACCATCCGGACAACGCAAAAAAGGTTTATGACGACCCTGGGTCATATGATAGCATGACAAGCTTGCACATTTACACAGCGAGTCAATTCCCATGGACTAACAATTAAAACTATTTTATTACGTATCATTTCAAAGTCGGCAAAGTGGCCCACAGCACAACGAAATCAACAGATTATCAAGTGATACAAAATGCCATAGTTTTTGTCGACCTACTATGGGATTTAAACATCGCCTAGCCAATTGCAAGTCCAACACTCCGGCCTTCATGCCATCGAGACAACGAAACAATGTTGATCGAGAAGCCAGAATGATACTGTAGCTTGTACATTGACATAGTAGGATATTTCTATGGACTCACAATTTTATTGCTTATACATAAAGTAATACATGTATATCGTAATGCAGAATGAAAGAATATTATATGATATGATTAAAATACAATAAATGAGAACAAGGGCCCACAACAGAAAGAAACTAAATTCCTCTGATCTACACTTGTCGGGCCACTGAAGAAAAAGTAATCGGTCATAAAACACCCCATATGTGGCTGAAATTGATTTCAGGGGCTGAATACATATAATTTGTGTTGTTTGAAATAATCGAGGTCGGCATGGCGAATGTCGTGGAAACGCGTCTGGTTCCGCCTTTTGAAGTTAACGCGATATTTACCTGACACCCATACGGTTATCTGACACATACATGACCTGATTCTTCCACTTTGGGGCGCACCTAAAACCATATTGGCAGAAGAGGGTTCCACCCGCTCCAGCTTATCAGAGCCGGTAGCAGAAGAGTTTTTTATGTATTTTTTTTACAACCAAAAATATATTTGGTACTGTGAGATAATCCACCCTTGCCATAGCTTTAATGTACATGTTCTTGACATAATTTCTCCATGACTCGTCTTTGGAAGCTCAACATATTAGTGTCGATGATAATTTTTGACCCCGACATTTGACTATTGTTCAGATGGAGAGACAAACCCTGTGATATGGGAGAACAACTACTAAATACTGAGAACATATTTTAATAACTTAATTTAAATAAATTCTATTTTTATGGACTGATATGCATCAAATCCAATTTTAAATTATTTGACAGATATCCCAGAGAACATGGGTTGGACATAAAAACAAGTGGCATATCAACAGCAAATACACGATTTTTTGCAGCCAATGATGTTAGTTAAATCATTTATATCAAAAGCAGCAAAGAACCTTAAATGAAACGGTAGGGACATTTCTGTGAATATGACAGTACATTTGCCGCTACTCTTCGTCTTTTTTGGATAAATAACTTCCCAATTACTCCAGGAATGCTTCCCTTACACCAATAGCGTTTGATTCATGTAAAAGGCCCCTGTGCTGCAACTCTGTCAAAAGCGGACACGTCATGGAAGACAAAATATGCAACTTACCGTTGTCCGCAGCCTCTACGATATTGTCATGGGTTTCAAGTAATTGAAAGGAGGGAGTGTGTTCTGGCTGATAAGGTGACTAAACTCTGGAAAGTATATTATTAGTGAAACAACGGTTTGGAAGAAACTTGAAGATACAGGTGTCCAAACGTTCTGCAACACAGTCTGATGAAGAGATTGAGGGGTAGTTGTTTCCTTTTAGTGTAATCGACTGGCATCGCCACTTTCCATTTTTACGGGAAATAGAGTATCGCAAAGATTACCAATTGATGAGGCCATAGTTAATATATCGACGACTCACGCGGTCGGATGCTTTTGATTCATTAAGTAGCAGAGCACAGCGGTTGACTAATTCTGTATTTATGTATTCATCATTCGGGGGTGAAGGTATTAGATACGTGACGAGAAGAAAGCTCTCTCTCATGATCATCTTAAGGGCATCGCGGGGCAAAATAATCGCTAAACAACAATTCAAATTTTGCTACCAACAGTAAAGATATTGTCGTCGTGGATCAAGGGAGAGCGTTTTGAATAATACTATTTTTCATATTCAAAAGTGATAGAGTAATATAATCACTGGATGTCAGGTAACCATTGTTTTCACTTTAGTTTAACTTCTTTGAATATCTATTCATTATTCAGTACTGCTCCGAAATCTGAAAGTGGATTTGCCTGAAGAGTCCAATAGTCGACACATCATAGTGAGTGGGTTTTTCAATGACATTTTACAACATGAAAAAGTAACAAGCCTCCTCACTTTTTGGAGTTTCTCACAGTTAAACGTACATAGACATACCATCAGGCACACAGTTTTTGTTTTATCTATTTTAATATCTTACCATTGGGGTTACATCAGTCATTGAAATTTAACCACTATCGTTTGTTTCACCCTAGCAGTAGCTGTTGTATTATTTAGCAATTCTACATAATGTCAAACAAGAGAATACTTTCTTCTGGTTGAACGGATTACCTTACTACAGTCCCTCCCGACACTGTTGACACCATGTTAAATGTCAATGTTTGGCTCTAATCAACCTAAGAACAAACACTAGTTTTTATTGAAACTGGTGTTTAACTTCATTTGAATGTCTACAGCACAAAATAGTGGCCAGACATGTTAGTGTTATCAGTGCTCGTGACCCGTCTGTCCACTATTGATACCTACCAGACAAGGCTCTTGAATAGCGTCAACTTAATGTAAAGCAAAATGTTGTATACCAACGTAAGAGGCTTTCTAATTTTCCCTCGTACAGTCAAGCAAAATGTCGTATACCAACGTAAGAGGCTTTCTAATTTTCCCTCGTACAGTCACGCAAGTTATAGTATGTCAACGTAAGAGGCTTTCTAATTTTCCCTCGTACTGTACTTCTTTGTCATCAGGATATAATTGTCGTTCTGAATATTGCATATGTATCGGCATCATACTATATCGGAAGTAACAAATGCATAGTTATCGCCCAACCTTGGATTGCGGTTGCAAAACTTATTGCACAGAAATTGCTAATGGCAGCAACTTTAAAATTTTAACAAAATTTCACATCAAGCAAAAACACGCAGATAAAAGGAAACCTAACTCTTGTGAAAATAAAATTTGCCTGGCTAATTTGAGCGTGTTTTGTATCAGACGATATGTGTGAGAGAGTCAAACACTTTGGCCCAGTTGCTGAGAGCTGCCAAGGTCATATCGTGAATGATGATGATGATGATGATGATGATGATGATGATGATGATGATGATGATGATGATGATGGGTCACAAATCACCATTAAACCTCGATGATTCATCTACACATACAAAAATCCAGCTATTAAACAACATATTACACACGGAAAGCCTAGTTGAAAATGTGTGTTTTCAGTTGACAATTAAAAGTAGGTATGTAATTGGTGGATTTTATGACCATGTTGGGTCATACAATCCATTAACCACGAACCGAACTATGCCGCGCCGGTTCAAGAAATAAAAAAAACTAGAGGGCTGCGTGAACAGCCCCTGTTCAGCTGACCTAAGCTTGTCCCACAAAATTAACGTTGCAACTGGATAGACCTGTCTTGAGGTTTAGCCTAGTGCATATGACATTTGGAAGTATTTCTAAGACGGGGACCGAGCCTCTTAGAAGGGCAGCCTGACAAACGTGTCAGCTGAGATTGAAAATTGCAGCGCCATCTGGTGAACAAATTTACAACTAAGAGACCATAGGAGTGTTCGTGTGGGATATCAAATAAGTTGTGTTGGCAGTTTCAAAGAAGAAAATGTTATATGATTTGCCCCCGAAAAATAAAATCTTAAAAAATTCACAAATAATTAAACCGTCATCACTTGAACAAACGTGTAGAAACCGACTTAAGGTACATTTCCACCAAGTTTAAATTCAATCTGGTTGACGATTTTAGACAAGTTGAGAATGTGAATTAGCATTGAAATGCCCATTAACTCGCATAGTATCTAAAAGAAAGGTACATTTGCCGATATGCACCAGAATTGAAAACAAGACGGCTGTGTGAACAGCCCATACTCAGCTGACCAAGGATTTCATCACACTTGCAGCTCTGTGAACTTGGGATAGGATCAAGTTCACCCATGTCCTGAGTAAGTCTGACCTTTATAGAAAAACACTTACATGTGCAACATCAAGGTCCCATTTCAAGTAGTTATCAGGTTTTAGTGGAGAGTAAAAGCCATGTATGTTGCACTGTGACACCCGAAACGAGGTCAAGGTCACTCATGTACTGTTTAAGCATGCCCTTCATAGAGAAACATTAACGTGTGCAACCTCAATCTCTACCCCAAAACAGATATCAAGTTATCAAGTAAACAGTAAATTTTGTGTCAATTGTCCCGTGACCTTAGGAATGAGACCAAGGTCCAATCATCACTGGAGCATGACCACTTGTACAAAATAGGTAGACACTAGTAGTTATAACCATAATAAGAAATCACAATGTTAGCCTTTCATATCAAAACTTTTTTTTTTAATTTTTGAAAACAGTCTTTAAAAAATCTAAAAATTCCTGGAGCGAGACCATTTGGACAAAAATTGGTGGAGACTCACAAAGGTACATTGCCACCAAGTTTAAAGTTAATCTGACAGTTTATTCAGAGAAGTCCAAAGTGTGAACTAGAAAAGACGATTGGCTTCAAAGCAAATTTCTGTGTGCCTTCCAAAGTTGTAAATATTAAATGCTGCAACCTTTATCCTTTGGTACTTCACATTGCATAAAGCTTATGGCTGGATGCACATTTCAAAGTCCAAATGACGTTGACCTTTGACCTTTACAGGTCACATGTAACTTGCAGTGTTACAATACCCACAATTTAAGCCCAATGTGAACCAAGTAGGATGAAAATTGACCAAGTAATGGCAAGATGAAACTTCCAAAAGGTCAAAGGACCTTCACCTTGGCCCTTTTTAGGATACATGTTCTAATAAAAATATGCAGTGTTGCAATAACTGCAATTTGAATCCAACATGATTAGAATTGGGCGAAATTGGCCAAGTTATGACTGGATAAAACATCCAAAGGTCCAAATGACCTTGACCTTTGACGTTTAGAGGCCATAAGTAAGTTTCAAAGATATGCAGTGTTACAATAGCTACAATTTGAGCCCAACGTCATCAAAATTGGATAAAAATTGGTCAAGTTATGGCTAGAAGAAAGCCACAATCGAAAGTGGTCTTTGAACTTGAAATCACCTTTGATCTTGAGTTGACCTCTACCTTAAGTGATCTTCAACCTCAAATAATGACATTTTGGCCTAAAATTGACTTTTGACCTTGACATTTGAAATGACCCTTACCTCGCTATGATCGAACTCCTATACACTCGGAAGCACATCTACTATAGTATATATGATACTGAAGATTTAAAACTTTAATAACCCCTCATTTTTATAATTTGGAAAAGCATGCCCTCTTATTACAAATATTCCAGACTTTATCTATAGAAGTATAATTGTGCCAAGTTTGGAGTTTCTACGTGAATTACTTTTCAAATGAAATGTCGGACAAATTTGCCTGTAAAGAAAGAAAGAAAGAAAGAAAGAAAAAGAGAAAGAAAGAAAGAAAGAAAAAGAGAAAGAAAGAAAAAAAAATAACAATATGTCTCTGTTGGAACACAGACATATTTACCATTAGTGAACATCATTGCTTGACCCTTTCACAAGGGTTATATCCACACAGTTTCAGCTTACTCCGAGAGACGATTCTGGAAAAGTGACAAGTGACAAAAACACGCAAAAAATTAATAAAGAAAAAAAAGAAAAAAATGCAGCACAACCTGGTGAACAAATTCAGATCTAAGAGTCCCTAGGATTGTTCTTATGTAATATCAAAGCAATTGGGTAAGCAGTTGTGGAGAATAGGATTTTGTAAGATTTTTTTTTTTTTTTACAAAAAAAGGAACCAAAGAAAAATTAATCACTGAAAACGCCAAAAATCACTGAGCGTGATCATTTGAACCAACCAAACAGAAACCCAACCAAGGTACATGGCTGTCAAGTTTGAAGGCAATCTGGATTACGGTTTTTGAAGAAGAAGTCGAAAATGTGAATTAACATTAGAATGTCCATTGATTTACATAGTAATCAATGGGAAAGAATCATTGACCGATACGTACCCGAATTGAAAGAATTGTTTAAAATCAGGAAACAACAGCACTGCCACCGAATGGACAACTTTGTTGGACATCTCCACAAGGAAAATATCCACCAAGTTTCGGCTTAATCTAACTGACGGCTCTGGAGAAGTTGAAAATAACCAAAAAACACAAAATTTAATAAAAATATAAAAAAATTGCAGCCCTTACTGGTGCACAAATTCAGACTAAGAGTCCCCAGGAGTGTCCTTGTGCGATATCAAAGCAATTAGGTGAGCGGTTTCGGAGAGGAAGATTTTTTAAGATTTCCCCCAAAAAGGATACAATTATAAACAAAAATCCAAAAAATGGTGGATCATGACCATTTGAACAACTAGAAGCCCACGCAAGGCACATCCCCAGCAAGTGTGGATTGAATCTGGCCGACGGTTTCGTATAAGTCAAAGATGTGAATTGTTGACGACCGATGGACTTGACGGTACTTCTTAAAAATAAAAATCCGTTTTTGAGAAACAGAAACGTGATGACCTGTGTAGTATATTTTGAGCAGGAAATAGAATTCAATTCATGGAAATTTAGTATTAAGACCTTTAGTTTTTAGCTAGTGTATATAAACCCCAGTAAGTACAATTCCCATTTCTTTGTCTCCTCTCATTAATTTATATGAACCATAAAGGGACATTTTTACTCTAATTAATCACGCCTACAGATGTAACACCACACTTCTGGTGCAACCCCGGGTTTTTCCCCCGCCAGCAACCTCCGGAACAAGCAGAGCATGCTGCTCCTTTGCCCTTGCCCGAACGTTACATGATTATTATGAAGCATACACTTATTCAGACACAACCGAGCAGGCAGATTAAATAGCGATAGTCCCTCATTAAAACAAATCCAAATCTGGTCAAAAAGAATTGTTATTCAAACGAAACCAGACCCCTGACCGCTTCCTCAAGTGACATGCAGTTGTGACGTGTCCCCTAACTAATCCCGTATCAGTACCATTTAGGTTTATGTACTTAGTGATAAAACGTGAACTGCAAACCTCGGTGTTCTTGTTTTGCTGCAAAACGAGGGTTAAAGGGTTATGGGGAAGCTCCAAATCTGTTAGCACCAAGCAACAGGATGAATACGAGCAAAGTTAAAAAATGTTTACTTATGTACTCCCCATGTTTTAAAGCGTGCATTATAATTTATATATATATATATCAGCTTTCGTTGCACTTAAAAAATGTATAGTTGCGAGAAGTACTAATTGCAGCAGTTGGAAATGAGTGCAGGGAAAAGCACCCACTCTGATTATTTGGAATCAAAATAAACTTAAGAGAGTGACATACTTTAAATAATACGACAAATGTGATATTTCGATTTTTTATAGTAAGTTTAACTCACATGGAGAGTTTTATTGCACTTGGGTCAGCTGATGGTACCTGTGTGTAAAGGTTAATTACGTCTGCCGGAGTGTGCATTGATCTTGGCAACTAATCTCCCGTCATTTACTTCTATTTCAAAAACTTGTGTAACAGAGGTATTCGCGATCGCTTTATGAAGTTTCTGGTGAAAAGAATCTAATATATATATATATATATATATATATATATATATATATATATATATATATATATATATATATATATATATATATATATATATATATATATATATATATATATATATATATATATATATATAAATATATTATAGCATGCTTTGTTGACGATATGAAATATACCAACGAGCACTGGATGCCATATAGCAGAACGAGTGAGCAAACCGAATAAGTTCTGCTTTATGGTATCCAGTGCGAGTCGATTACTTCATATCGTCCACAAAGCATGCTATAAAAATTTTATCTATAAGTTTGGGTCGATTTGTATATTTCTGTACACAAAGCAAAAGTAAGAACGACATTTGTAGAAAGTCTTACTCCTCATCAACCCAACTACCGACGAAACCGGAAGAGTACCGATACATCATATCACACCGTAGCTTTTAAGCCTACGATACGGCATTTATACAAGCCTGTTATATTACTAAAATCGACCCATATATATATATATATATATATATATATATATATTGTATTTGTGTCTTTTTGTCCAGAACCACGTCCTATTATTCATTACCCTACTGCGCAGTCCGAACTTTTTATTTTCCATAAGCTAACCTGTCCCTGTCTAACCTATATACATATGGAAGTACTACTGCCCATATTGCAAAGTTCTTCTGTTAAAACTTTGACATACGCTGTATTAGCTCAAATTGAAATAAAGGGTCTTCAGCGGGTAACTACTCATGTTTTGGAGTCTATTACCCGTTAAAACGCTGTATGTTAACCTAACAATTGTAGCTTGCATTATATACAACTCGTTTATGGCGAACGATTTAAGTTTTAAAGTTGAAAGTTACGGGCATTGAATCGATTCGGACTACTACTACTAAACTTTTGTTCGTACCTGTCTCGAGTCAGAGGAAAGATGTTCTCCTGCATGCTGTATTTCGAATTCGGTCAAAGATAAAAAGGAGGTGTAGGCATGTCTACCTTGACGGGTTTTGATCATGGATGATTATTGTTTGCTCGAATTTTTGCACAGTTTCTCTAGCATTGTTGAAAA
>CAXHWN010000054.1:0-13708 GCA_964020975.1 Hermodice carunculata | reverse complement strand
TTAATTTTGATGACGACATAATATAATGGTAAGTAATAAAGCCTGTTGTAAATGGAATAAGTGCAGTTAACCTGAGGTAGGGAGAGAATACTTTCAAAGTGCATGTGTCCTTACAGCCAATAATTTAGCTTTTATGCTGCTAATTATTGTTATGGCACCATGTACATATGTTCGGTGATGTATAATGCCATTATTGTAATTACTTAAGCATAACTGAATTCCAATTAACGCAATAACGACTTGGTAAGTACAATGTAAATGAAAATGTTCTGCGGATACAACTTGGGAAAAATTTTAAGACGAGAGAGAAAAAAAGGGGGCAGGGGGTGGGTTGGGGCGGGGGCTCATTCATTAGAAAACATCTAATGCTGGGTTGACAGAGCTGCCACAGAGAAAAATTAGAGCAACACACGGGACGTTGCTCTTGAAGCGACTGTCCTCCCATTGGTAGTCCCCATCATATACTGCAGAAATGGGAACGTGCCACGCACATAAAAGTGGTGCGACAGCTGCTGAGGTGGACATTAAACAGGTAACCGAGGATGACCTCTCACCTGACCCAGCCATTATGACACATTTACACAATATTAGGGAAGATGGAAGAATGTGCGGAAATATCGTCCAATTGGGAGCAAGGTGCATGGAGTTATGATTGACATACCTTTGCTACATCGGCAGGGCCCTGCAATGGAGCCGAATCAGCTCTGTTGACTTTGTGTCTCTGTTGATCAATCTATTTCCGCTGTATCTATGCAGGATTTAGGGAGTGCTTTTATGTCGTGTAGTTCTGCGATAAGGTAATTTTCAGTCCAGAAATAGAGGATTTTTCTTTGCATCTTTAGTTGCTTCGTTGGACGTCCCGGCTTTCAGCGTGGTCTGAAAATGTGTTCGTCAGCTGTTACCATGGCAAATTCACAAGCAAAGTTTAATATACTGTATATATTTAAGGATTGAACTTCCATTCTGTTGTCTGCATCAGCCAGTGTTTGCACCTTTTGACAGACATTTTTCATGACGCTGTTGACATGACATCATGTAAAAAATGACAGTCAAAAAGTGCAAACGAGTGCCAGTGAATACAGTGGGAAGGGAGTTCAATTCTAAACATGAATTTGTATCAACAATAAATGTAAAACTGTAATTGATATTTGATTTGCGGAAGTTTCTAGCTCATTGCTTACAAGAACCTCTCTGCTTTGTTTACATGTGGGAGGAGCCAAGTAGCTGTCTATCTATCGGTTGCCTAGCTACATGTAGGAAAACGGCACATTGCTTGCATGTGAGCTTTTGCATTCAAGGCAAGCGGAACTCCAGTTTTATCCTTATTCTATGAAAAATAACAAAAATAGCACATGTGAAAATACACTTTTTAAAATTTCAATTGTTTTTGGACATATGTGTAAAGTTGTGAAAGTAAATATGAAATGTGGGTTGGCCCGAGGGGAGCACATATGCAGATATTTGTTGGAAGCAGTTAGGCAAGATGTACCAGTTCGAACATCAGTCAGAGGCGTGAACTGTGCGTCTGATGTAATGAATGGGGGGAAAATGTACAAACTGACACATGGAAGTTCTTGAAAAAAATGGCCTTTGATAAAATCATAGATCATTTTACAAGATTGATTGTTTCAGCACGCCAAGGCCTTGCATGTTGAATTTTGCGAAAGCTGGGAAAAAAAAAACGACTTTGCATTTTTATCACCATTTTGTTAGTCCTCCCAGTCATCATGGGACATCCTGAAAATTTAAAATACCTATGGATGAAGATGGTCACAATTGCCGTTTAAGTAGTATTTTTGTTCAAAAATTCTGCACATATACATGTCTTGGCAAGGTTAAAGTATTTTCAGTGGTTTTCTTTTGCCTGCCCACCAACTGCAAGACAGGCAATGCAGCAAGACAGGCAATACAGAAAGACAGGCAATGCAGCAAGACAGGCAATATAGTAAGACAGGCAATGCAGCAAGACAGGCAATGCAGCAAGACAGGCAATATAGCAAGACAGGCAATGCAGCAAGACAGGCAATGCAGCAAGACAGGCAATGCAGTAACTTGTCACTTATACCTTGTGGACTGGGCTCCTTGGAATTCGAATTAAAGCTACATTTAAGAGCAATTTTAAGTGTTTCCCACTCAAAGTGCCCAAAAGCGCCCGGGTGTAAATTGTCGTCTGCCGTAACACTTTAACTTAAATTTCTTGTTACTAGAAAACATTTTTGCTCAGATATTTATGTAAGACCATTCATGATGGCATGCCCTCGCTTTCCTTTCCACAGATTGGGTGCAATATGCCCAACCAGTGGCAAGGAAAGCTGTTGACTCGGTCATACTCTGACTGGGAATGGGTTAAGATTCAATTCTGGCTAAGATATAACAGAAACTGCAGCACGAGCACTGAATGGGTTAAACAATATACATGTGTTCATGGACTGGAGACATTTCTGCAGTGTTTATTCATGAGCAACACCTTCATCCTGATATTGCTATCATTTTGGCCACTTTCTTCGCTGACATAAATTTCGATGTAAGAGAGCATGTTATTGGTGTAAAGTAAACACATCGATGACATCGGCTGTCAGTTAGGTGTCACAAACTTTTCACGCAGTGCTATCACGAGCGTGGTCTCTATGTGTCCCATAATACAGACATATTATAGGTGAACGAACACTTTTTCTGTTCACGCTTTGCCAACGCCTCTCATCCTAAATAAATCATATGTATGGCCATTTGATATAATACCTAAATTTAGATATTCATGACATGATAATTGTCCAAAGAGAATATTCTGGGTCAAAGGATCTAATTGTGGTTTGTGGTTTCTAGATTGTTATTTTGGCAATAGTAACAACAAACAGAACAAAACTACTGTGGCGTGACCCAGGTTGAATAAGGTGACATTTACAATTTCTGGGTAATTACTGAGGTCCAGCTGAAAAGGGTTTTTTTTTTTTTTTATAGGCTATTTATTTGTATCTTTTTTATGGACAAACACCAACCTACAGCACACTTGTATCTCAGTTGTGTGAAGCTCGGAGATCGCTTTGTAGCATAGTTAGTGAAACAATTCACAACGGTTTTGATATGGATGGTGGCCGTTGGCAGCCTTCAGGTGGCAAGACCCCTTGGCCCCGGGGGGGGGGGGGGCTCGTCCTTTGGCTTCACATGTCCGCCCGTATTTCATGAGTGATGTCACGCTGGGACAGTGGCCAGGTGAATGGAATCAGAGAAACAAGATAAACTTCCATGTATGGACAAGTGTTCCATGAGAAGACCTCGGCGGTTCATCTGACTTGCATGACGAAAGGTCAGCACCCTGAATGCCTTCAGGGACAAGACACCCCCCCCCCCCCCAGGCTGGGTCAGGATGCTTTTTATTCAAGATGTACCTATATGCTTGAGATAATGATGCTCCACAGTATAGGTCCCACATTGTCTGGCCAAATGTCTGTGGGCCCCCCCCCCCCTCGTATTTACATTCCATTTGGTGGTATATTAATTGATGATTAACAACTGGTATAATGTGTGCTTTACAGCCGGCTTATGCATCTGTGTCCGGATAGAAGGTCAAGCAAATTATTGAAATGAGATCATGGGTCCCCTGCCAAGTGGACAAACCATGTAAATTGGAAGCAGTGTAATTTGTCTAACCGTGCCGTATTCACCTGCCTCGTGTCTAAATCATGATCCACCTTTTATTTTCTTGCAAGGTTTTGCTCCTCGCATCTGATTACTCTGAAATGCCCTATCAGTATGGTACACAGATAGACTTCTTAGTATCTTGCAAATGCCAGGAAATAATGTGTATAGCAGTCGGGCATTCACCTCATCTGAACCCTGCTAGGAGCAAGGCGTTACATTTGCATCAGTGCTGTGTCTCAGAGAGATTGTCCGGTTATGTGCCTGGCAAGTCAGGTGAAGGGTGGCGCTGGGCTGTCCTGAAAGGGTTGAGGCAACTGGGTTCCCCTCTGATGTGTGCTTACTCAGCAATCTTCTCCTCAAATGTTCCCGTAGCCTGTCAAGTCACTTGCTCTCTCTCTCCCCCCCCCTCCAACTCATCATGGCTTTCCAAATGGGAGTAAACGGTTGCTATTTCTGCACTGGTAAAATGGCTATCTAAAGTTCGTGTCCTTGGTGTGTTGCCAAGTTAAGGTCACGTCAGGGCCCAGTTGTATGTATGTATGTATAACATTCTGTGTCAGTAGAGTGTACACTGTGCGTGTCCTCAGCAGAGTTCATGTCAGTGTACGCTCAGATCGGTATATCCGATAGGGCTTCTCTCGAGTTCTCATTGGCAGTCTTGACTCCTTGAATGGCAAGAAAAATCAATTTGTATCTCCATTTGGGAGGGGAAAGTTATGGACAAACTGTTTAAAAAAAAAGAAGACTTGTCTTAAATACCTGTCTTTGTAAATAGCGGGTACACATTTTCCACCGTGACAATAGATAAGAACACCATATTTTGTATGCCCAATTACACGTGCATGCCTTGTAGTTAAATAGTGCCACTGTTTGGAAGGCCTTATCTGTGTGAGTATTTATTCCAGCATTGGTATTGACCTGCTTAAGCCATGTCCACACAACAGGAGTTTTACTGTTCCTACATTACACTAGTATGTACCCACACCGAATTCAGTTGTGGTTGATGCAAGTATGGTTTGATGCAGCCTCATGACAGATGTACCCCTGTGTGCACTGTCTTCAGTTCTCCTACCCTTAACCTGCGACAAATGACGCAGCTAACTCTTTCAGTGCCGATCACGTCGTAGGTCGATCTACTGTAACATCAAACTAGTCTGAATTATCGGTAGGATCTCAGATTCCTATTCCTCGTAAAAAGACCTTTCATTCAAGTAGCAGAATGCCTATTGTTCCAGGGAAATATCCCAAGTCAACAGCTTTTCTCGGCACGCATCCGGTGCCATGCGCGCCAAGCAAATCCGTCGACTCAGTCCTAAATTTGGCACGTAAAAAGAGTTAAATATCTCTCGTTTTTGTAACGTTTCTGTCAATTAGTTTGATACTTCTGTGGCTCTGCCAAAGTTTACACAAACTAGGAAGGTCAGGGATGACATGTGAGATGAGGAAAGCGAAAACTACTCAATACCTCATTCTCCCCATACCCAATGCAAAATGTTGACTGGATCATAATAGATCCTCATGCAGATGAGGATCTATGAAGACCTATAGATCCTTATAGAAATGAGGATCTATGGGAGGACATATGGTCTGGGAATAATAATTTTCCATGTGGGGTAATGAAATGTATTATTTTTCTTTTTTTTTCAGCAGTATTTGAAGTAACCTTAATTGACAGGAATCTGCATTTTTGTGAGTGCAAATCAATATATTTGCACTGCATCCATCTTGTAATGTCACAGCTGGTCACGCAAAATTGTACTCCTGGTCGAGCTATTTCAAAACAGGATAATTTTGTCCTGTTCTCATTTTCATATTATGGTGCCAGATCACAATGTTGATTATTAGCGACTTATATTCTTTTTAACAGGATTTTTTTTTTGAAGGTATCATTGATGTTGCGTGCGAAGTCTTTATTTTTGTCACTGAGTATATTCCGGTATGAAAACAACAATTTCATTTTGCCTGTGTGTGACGAGGAAGCCAGGCAAAGTAAAGGCCCTGAAGAGTGTCTTGTGTGCACATGATTTAACTGTTGCCCTCCCAGACAGCTTCACAGATCAGACTCCTCCTGGTGCAATGCTTGGTGTTGGCAGTAACTGCACCATAGGCCTTCGGCAGTACCTGGACGGGTCAGAGTGCCCGCATGGTTTGGTTGACCCCTTCACTCTGAGAGTGCCTGAAATCAGTCAGACATTATGCCAGGACTGCCAGTTTCTAACTTTCACTTAACGATTAAGGTTGAATTTGTATCCATGCTGTTTTATTTCAAGATATATACTTCGATAATTAACTTTTCACGCTATTTCCTTTAAAAAAAAAGAGAAGATTTCATTTTTTAAAATGAAGTGAAAGGCGTGGCCATTATTTATGCTTATTCTGTGCATGCATTACAAGGAATCCCTTTCAAATGGGAATCCCCAGTCTGATGTCAACCTGTACTTTGGCATTTTACACTGACATAGAAGCAGTTGGAGGGTGGGGGCTATCGACCCCCTCCATGTGGCCTCTCCAAGGGGCTTGGGGTTGAATGGAAGGTACCAACAGTCTCTTTTGCCTTCTGACTCAATAGGTGCTCAGCCCCAAGCCTCTCAGAAAGGCCACATGTCTGTGGCCAGCTCAGCAGTCAACTGGGTGTTTTAATTGGTTGTCGCACACGCAATTTGGGTCGTAACTGGTTCCTAAATGAGAGATGTGATTTCATAATTACTGGTGATATGAGATCGGCCAGTATTAATAACTGGTGATGTCTTATTAGCCTGCATTCTGTACTGGTCATTGGGGCTTGAAGAAGGTTATGCACCCCTGGCCCGCACCCCTAGCCCGCACCCCACCCTTCCAACTTGGTCCTGGGTGAAGCAAGTGGCCCAGGTCTCAGTGTAGCCCTCTTGGTCTGGGTTTGGCCAGTGTTGGACTCATCAAATTGTTGAGTCAGCCTTGTCCAGACTAGCTGGGACAGGTTTAACTCTTCCATTACTGGGTTGCACACCGAGCCTTAACAGCTCTTCTTGCTACAGTAATTAGGGCCCAAAAATATGCCAAGGAAAGTTGTTGACCTAAAGCATTTCTCCTCCCCATACACACTCTTTATCTTAATGTGGAACTACAGGCTTGATATGATGGTACAAAATTTCTAGCTATGAGAAATTTGAGTGGGAAATCTTTACAATAATTTAAATGAGAGCTGCGGTTGTGGTGAGAAGCATGCAATGGGTTAACTGCCTGGCTGGCAATTAATTACCTTGTGACAGTTCTTGATTGATTTGACCGTGTTGTTCCCTGCTAACATGCATCAGAGTGGCATTGAAAGTTTTATTGGTACCACGGAAGATCCAGACATTACGTAAATTCATGCAGCCTGATTGGGCATTTACTGTTTGAAGTTAACTGCCTGGTTATTCATTTCTCTGCTGTGGTCTCTATAGCCTACATTTCCACAGTGGATGGAACATAAAGAGATTTTGAGATTTCAAATACTGGACACTATGTAGTGTTGATATGGTGTTTTGAACTTCTTTGTATTTAGTTGGTGCAGCCTGTCTCTCTGGTTGCAATTCATTTTTCTTTTTTTTAAAAATTTCTTTATATAAATTCTTATCAGACTCATAAAGATTGATCAGTGTCTTTAAATGCTGGTGACATGGTAGCCCATGTACTTTGCTGAAATAGATGAGAATTGCATACATGTATATTCTATGTTTTTTAAATTCTTCTTGAACAGAATGTTTGAACAGAAGTACCATCAGAGTATATCAAATTTCAGTATGCTTTTTGGGTGTGTATGTGTGTGTATGTGTGTGTGTGGGCAGAGGGTGGGGGTGGGGGTGGGTGGGGGGGGGAAGGGGGCTGCAGCAAAGTGTGGCTTGCTGGGGAGGTCATGTTCCAGATTCTTCCAGGCAATACAAAAACCACTGACCACAGCATTTGTCGAAAGTTTAGTGTGGACTGAATGACATATGGATGTGCTTGTATATGTATATATGTATGTATATATGTATGTATATATATGTATGTACAGTGTATATATGTGTATATATATGTATATATATATGTACATATATATATATGTATGTACATATATATATATATATGTATGTACATATATATGTATATATATATATATATATATATATATATATATATATATATACACGATATTAAGGTGTGTCATATTTTTAGGCCGTTTGCAATTCTACACAGAAAGACTGATGAACAATGCTGTCTTCTTCAAAATCAGCCACTTGATATATAAGGTACTAAATTAAATGCTTATATTCATGCTGTGTGGAATTTTTTATTTAGCACATTTTTGCTATACACCTTGTTTTATCATGATAAGTTTGGTGTTTCCATGAGGAGTAATTTCCAAGTCATCTGATGGCAAAGAATAATGGCATGGAATGTTGAAATACAGCATCAAAATGTCACACAGGCTGGAGTGAGATCTGTTGGACGAGAACCGCAACCAGTTGATTTGTGCCTTTTCCCAATAACATGTGCTTTTAGAATCTCTTCCAGATTCCTTCTTGGTCACTGTTACTCGCTGTGCTTGGCAGTTACATTTCTTGCAACTGTTTATGGATGAATTAAAAGTCCATTTTAAGGAAGCTTGCTCATACAATTAATTTCAAAGATAGAAAACTAGTAACTACCTCAGGGGTATCCTAGGAGTAGTATTGTGTTACGTGTAATGCTGCTATACACTTCCTGTGTATGTTTTTTCCCCATATTTTTCATCGACCATCAAAAGAAGGTAATTTCTTTTGTAATCCTCAACGTATTTTTTCGGACTTCCACCATTCTCCTGGTTTCTCTCTCCCAGGTAATCTTTACTGTAAGTTATTAGTCAAATCATTAGCACTATGTTTGCATTAGGTGTGGCTTCTCTTTTGCTCCGTTATATATCATCATTCCGATTGTGTCCACTTTGATTCAGTATAGAGTTTCGTGCCACCAAACAGCGCCATTGTCCCAAACGTGGCATTTATCGACGACACAAAGGAAGTATCACCTCCGTTCTGCTGTAAGACATTGAAAAGTTGAAATTAAAGAAAAGTGGGCAGAAATCAATGTTAATGACGGGCAAAGATGTTCCATTAGGCTTTCTGCTGAGGCACTGTGGTGCCTGCTAATTGCACCACATTATGGTGTATTTACATAGGCCACATGCTGTATCTGCCGACATAATATCATATTGTATTATGGCTGGAGCTGATACATACTCCTTTTACATCCACGTTCTCGGTCGTTACATGGTCCGTATTTTGTTGTCACAACAGAAGGTAACTACATCTGAAAGGGACAAAGTACTGGATTTGTGGGTAACGCTCAGTGTGCGGAAGTTGAAATGTAAAGACTGTGGAAGTAATTGGTAAAGGCCACAGAAATAAGCTGAGAAGAGCACAGCAGTGAACAGTAAACAAACTGTAAAGACCATGGAAATAAACTGTAACTGTAAAGAAATGATTGAAAGACCACACAGAAATGAACTGCAATGACCACAGTTCTAAATGAACCGTGAAGACCACCAATATGAACTGTGAACTGTAAAGTTCATGAAAATGAACTGTAAATATGACAGGAAGGAACTGTAAAGACCACAGAAATGGACCGCAAGGACAACAGAAATGGACTGCAAAGACAACAGTTGTGAACTGCAAAGGCTTCCGAGATGAGCCAAAAAAGATCACAGAGGGCGAAATTGTAAAGGCCAACAGAAACATCGGTAAAGACCAAAGCAATAAACTGTGAAGACTACAGGAATGACCTGCAAAGGACCACGGAAATGAAGTCCATTGCACACCAACAAACTACTTTGACTTATCTTGCTTTAATTTATTGTGTTGGCTTATTTTTTTAGCAAGAAAGTTTGCCTGGTTATCTGGGTCACAGTCTTACTGGCTATGGCCCTGTAATTACCCTCCACTATGTACCACATCTGTTGAATTCACATACAGTCACTGTTGCTATAAAGCAAAAATATAAAGTTCTGATGTCCATCCTGTAGAGGGCACTGCAGTCAGCAACGGGGAGGTTCTGTATGTGTGTTACTCGACATTGTAATTCACAGATAAATAATGATATGAATGCTGCCGTGCACAGCGATGCCAAATTTCTTATGATCTGTTAAAGTGTATACCGGTATGGCTGAAATACTGACACAAATTCACATACTGTAAACTGTAAAAGTAACCAGTTTATTTGATGTTATATATCACATGTATTCACCATGGATAAACATCTCTTGCCCGTGAAGGTTCGGTGTGCATGCACTGATACTTGCTGTATGTGGCTGCTGAGAGGTCGCCTGCTCCCAAAGTCATCATTTTCAGGATGTTAGAGTGAATTTATTTGTTGACCTATCTGCAGTCGAAGGCCACCCTGTTTTTATGTGGCCGCTTTTTTTAAGGGCGGTGGGTGGGTGGGGCAGAGGGTGCCACATGCAACATTTATAGTAGTACCGTGGTACCTGTCTTGAGAGACCCCTCTGATGAGAGACCGCATATCTTTTTAAGACTGCTCTCACAGAACACTTTGCTATCTTTTCCGTGTTATTACACCACTGATGAAATACCACCTGTTTTGAAAGACCACATTTTGACCTGCCCTAGGGGCGGACTCTCAACAGGGACCACTGCACCTGCTGTATGTGACCACCCTGTGTGCCAAGATAACATATACCTGGTGTAATGTGGACATCCCGTCTGTCAAGAAAACTGGCTGCAGGTGCCTGTGTACCACTGTTATGTTTATAGGTCGTTGTGTATTCAGCTGAGTACACAAGAAAGTGAGTGCGCATGACCTGGACTCAGGATGGAGGATGATTTTGGGGTGGCGTTAGGGGTGGTCTTAATTAACATGAACTGCCGTGAGCTCAGGGGTTGATTGTAACCTGGTCTGTACATTGGGGGCCAGCATTCTCTTCAGCCAGAGGTGACTTCATTACAGCAAGAGGGACTGGGCTAAGGAGCCCAAAGGTTCCTTTGGTGGTGGGTTGGGTCTGGCCCCTAGTATACCAGGGGGGTTGCCTGCAGAGCGACCTTCTGCCTACCCGAGCCTGCTGCCAGAATATTGCTGATTGGAATCGCCAGTGCAGGTTCATCATCATGACTTGGCCTCATCATGTTTGAGTCACACTTCAAATATTTCGTTGGTCTTTCAGGCAGCAGACAATTAAGATAATGTTAACAGGTTTTTGAAATCAGATCAATGGAACACACATAATAAGTGGTTCCGATCAATATATTTGAAATATATTGTAAAAAGCACTTTGGACCTTGGTGTTGGTTTATGGCTTTCCCATATGACGTGTAATTTACAGCAATTATCTGGATTTTTGGCCTCAGATATATGACTGTTCAGTGGACTTGTACTTTTTTTAACTCTGCACCTGCACTTAAAAAAGACACCCCCTCTCCTTTCTAACTGATCCACATGAGATATTTGATGTACATAATGGTCTAGAAGTAGTGAAAATGCAATGTAGAGGGGTGGCCATAATTTGGGCTTTGATCTTCGTCAGCTTTCAAAGCCGCTCGCAGATTTGCCTACATCGATCACAGAAACAAGACACTTCCATTGGAGGCTGCATGCCTTTCCCCTTAAAGGTGAGCCTTGCAGGCAAGAAATATGTATATATGAAGACAAGAAAGTCCACATCAGTAGTAAAGCAAAAGATTTTTGGGCAGTGACAGGCGCAGGAAGCACACTGGGCGAAATTCAGTGTCATTCCAGGCCAGAGTTGCTCTGTCTTTGGACATAGATTCTCCAGTGTACACTGCGGAAATTCAAGGTCAGCTTTGTAAACACACTACATGCTGAATCGCCCTTGACAATGTTGACTGTATCTCCACAATGGTACTGAGAACAAAACATCCAACTAATATCATGTTTGTTGTCGCCTATGCTCCATAGAACTTATTTATATAACTTTTTGGTGACCCCAATTTTGCCAATAATCTTTAAGTCCTGGAAATTTTACCATTGTTGGCAAAGATTAAGTGGTGAGCCATTTACGATTTTACCGATAGAGTTGTCATGTGGATGGTTGCAGGTTGTTCTTGTCCTGATTAACAGGGACGGAGCAGAAGACGCAATGGAAAAACATTCCCGATGGTGGCCAGATCCAGCAGTATTGGCAGCTGGGCATAAGATGATTTGTAACATGCCAGAAAGTAGCCACTAGATTTATCGCTCACTGTCATCTTTAAACACCACTGCTGCCCTCTTGCTGGAATATTCTCTTCCACCAGATCGCTTTCATTTTCAACTTGGCTGCAATAGGAACTGTATCTGAGTCATGGAGAATTAGTAAGACGGCTCCTTAATGAAGTGAGCAGAACATTTGTATACACAGGTGTTGATTAGCTGTGGAGTTAGTAATGGGCCCTGACACCATTTGGATATTAATAACTTAATGCATCACCACTGTGTGCTCCTAGTGGGCAGAGGATTACATTTTGAGCTGGGTGGTTTATTGGGCATCCCGTTGTGAAGTTTTGAATAAATTGAAGATGATTCACAATGCCAGATTAAGCAGCTATCAGCATTGGCCTGACTAGTGGGCAGGTGGAGCTTTTAATATCATGAGTTGAAATTTGAAAAGAAAAAAAAGTGAAAAGTGTGTGCATTGTAAAAAAAGTGTATACATTGTATAATATATATATATATATATATATATATATGTATATATATATATATATATATATATCTATATATGTACCAATACCAGACAGCACATGGTCCATACAAAAGTTATGACATCATTAATATACATGATGTGGTAAGTATAAATAAGGAAATGTTGAAGGTGAGACAGTTGGTTTCTATATATATATATATATATATATATATATATATATATATATATATATATATATATACTGCAAATCATTCCCTTCCAGGAAGGCCCCCCTCAGTAGAGGCCACCTTTTTTACAAATGCCAGTTTTCCATGCCAGACAAGTGGTGTTTCCATTGTAGTGTCCTTCTCAAGAGAGGCTACCTGTCTAATATGGCCACTGTATATATATATATATATATATATATATATATATATATATATATATATATATATATATATATATATATATATATACATACAGTAAAACTTCTCTAACCGAACACCTCTCTATACTGAACACCATTTCTCGCTCGCATATACATTCTTTCAATGCTATCAAACCTCCCTATACTGAACATCTCACTATACTGAACACTTTTTTCTGGTCCCAAGGGTGTTCGGTATAGGGAGGTTTCACTATATATATATACGTACACACACAGATATATATATATATATATATATATATATATATATATATATATATATATTCTAATGCATTTCAGTCCAACTGATACAGACAAAACCTGTGTGCACATGGCATGCATTGCATGAAGTCCTATTGACTGGTCTCTCATAGATTTGAACACAGGCAGGTAGCTTGTGGGGCTGGCAGAAACTGATTGTCATGATATAAATTTTTGCTTATTTTGCAGTATTTTTTATTTTTGCTGATGGTACCACGCACTGTGAAAATAAAGGAACAGTTAAGTAGCCAATATTTAACATAGGTTTAATAGGGACTCTAATGTGCAAAATAGTCAGATTGATACTTCACTTTAATGTTTGAAATGCAAAAACTGTGAAAGTTTATTAATACACGTGAAAATAAGTACATTTGCTTTTTTAGAGTACCTTGTTATGTGATGAAAACAGGGCTGGACATTAAGGATAGCTCAATTTCCAGGGACAATTAAATTTTGTAATGAGACAAGTGAATTTTTCGTTTTTGGTCAAAAGGGATGTTAGCATTAGTCTTGTGCAGAAATGTTCAACTTTCCACATGGACCAGTGATGAGAAAATCTTAAGTGTGTAGCTCTGGCAAGTGGTAGCAAGGACTGTAGGTGCTTAATGGGTAGATCATATGTATTATTAAATGTACAGTGGTCCCCTTGAGGCCAGCCCAAGTGGCCTTATAAGAGGGGTGGCCTCTCATGAAGGGGACAATATAGTGCAATGGTTACGCTTGTTGCATTATTGGTGGCCTCTTTTGTGCAGGGCCCCTTTCAG
>CAXHWN010000053.1:0-13000 GCA_964020975.1 Hermodice carunculata | reverse complement strand
GAGGAAAAACAAAAAGTTTCTGTTCACACACAGACTTAATCAATTTAAATAATAAAATAAAAAAGAAAAGAAAGAAAGCCCCACAAACATATTTGAATTTGCCTGCTAAATGAACCAATCTCTATATACATATCCTCTACTTTACAGACCTTGGTCTGCTCAGGAGGCAAATTAGAATAATCAAGAATACAATTCTGTGTCACCACTTCAATACCAGTTTCCAGAATATAAACCAATAGGCAGGCACTTGCCATCAAGCAGATTCAGTACATGTATAGGCAAACAGGCCAGAAGAGGCAGGCCAACACCTGCATGATGTGCCACATATACATGTACTATGTCCTTTAATATGAACAAATATTAAATAATGAAAGAGACAAGTGTCTTTTGTGTGCAACAATGACAAAAGAAAGAAAGAAAAAGAAAGAGAGAGAGAGAGAGAGAGAGAGAGATAGAGAGAGAGAGAGAGAGAGAGAGAGAGAGAGAGAGAGAGAGAGAGAGAGAGAGAGAGAGAGAGGGGGGAGGGAGGGAGGGAGGGAGGGGGAGAGAAAGAAAGAGAGAAAGAAAGAAAGAAAGAAAGAAAGAAAGAAAGAAAGAAAGAAAGAAAGAAAGAAAGAAAAAGAAAGAAAGAAAGAAAGAAAATAATTCACATTGAGATTTGTTTTTTATGGGAGATGGGGGATGGATATTGTAGAAAAAACATAAAAAGGCACAGAATAATTATTTTAAAAATATAAATCTATGAAAATATTCCATGTCCTCACCTTCCCGGACACTTGTCCATACTGACACAAAAGACTTAAGTGATCTGGCTCTCTGAAATCTCTGTGAGATAGTTGCTGTTTTGTCAAATTCAAACTTGGAAAGGGCCCCATAGCATTCAGTCTCATTTTCCAAAATCATCTGAAAGGGGGATATAGTACATGTTACAGGACAGATGCCAGAATACTTTTGCTTTAAAGTGCAAAATTGATCACGAAAGTAAATTTAGTTCCCATGTAGGAACAACTGCATTAACTTTGTATATATATATGAAAGATTTTTAGCTTGATGTTTGGAAATAATTATAGTCAAGATGAAACATGAGTTGTTGTGAATATGGGTGATGGATTATCAAAGATCAATACATTTGATGATATTCCATTTAACATCAAAGTGCCAAGTACATGACCCTTTATTGCCTTGTATATGTTTTAAGTTATCAAGTGCATCATGCATGAAATGTGAATGTGTTTTATGCACACTGGTATTCCTATCTGTCTAGGTCTCACCTAGATTGATGCCTATAATCCAACCAGGTTTTGTGAAGTTTTGTTGAGTTCTTCAAAACTTACAGCTTATAGAATCCAAACATGTTGAAGAACTTAGAGACGATGCTTTTCCAAGGACAGCATCTTCACTACATGGTTTCACCAGGAGACATAAAAAGGAAGAAAACAATTCAGTACTTGCCTTCCCCATTTCTTGGTCATTGCACAGATAGGTATCTTGGCTGGCACCTTTGGAACTTCCATTTGATGTGTAGTGCAGCTTTTTTTCCCCTCCAAGAACTACCATTGTGTCTCACTGAGCTCAGCATTTGTAGAATGTTGCAGTGTGCGAAACATTCCATTGTAATTCCATTCCAAATCAAAGAACTCCCTCTAATAACCCCATAACTTTCAACAGTGAGCTCCTGCCCCTGTCTATAAGTCAGCTCAGAAACAACCGTGCAGTGTTGTTACAGCAGTCAAGGATATCTATGGTTTGATGCAGCAACACTGTAATAGATACCTAATAGCTTCTCCTGTGCAGTATACACATGCAGTGCTAGCCTGCTGTTTTTCAAGATGACCCATTTGTTTTCTTGGTATACAGTGACTGCACAAATCTCATTAAGTCTTCTCACTCAAGAGACCACAAAGCATTATCAGCTCATGCATATGGCCAAGCGGATCACCTTCTAAACATGTATAATTTTCCTAATATATCAAATTACTGATTTTGCATTTCAGAGTGAGTCACTGGTCCATACCACATGTAGTCCCTAAATCAGCCCCCCCCCCCAAAAAAAAATATATAAAATTAAAAATTAGTTACAGATATGCCAACTGTCCCTCATCATCAGGGGCAGTCCCTCAAATTAGCCACAACTTTGACCGATTTGTAAAGGGTATTTGTCCGGCATTGAAACTGACTATATATATATATATATATATATACATGTATGTATATATACACACTTTTTTAAATATTGTCAGTCCCTGAAGTTCTCATTTTAATGTCCCTGAAATGGCATTTTGAATGTTGGCATCTCTGTAGTCAGTCTGAGTGATTGTGGATTATGCAAAATAATAAATATGTTTTAACAGTTTTTATCTGGTGTTTTTACATGAACATGAAAAGGCTGATAATTATATAAGGTGAATACATTTATTTTTTTAGACTCTAATTTTTACATTTTAGGTCTTTCACTGAAACTGTAAAATTCACTTTTTTTGTTTCACACATAATTCCTAATCATACCAGGGTCCCTGTCTTGTAAGACCACTCCAATGAGACAGTATCTAGAGACCTCCTTCTTTATCTGACCACTTTCAGATTTGCCAGACAGGTATAGTATATGACAATAAATTTGTGGTTTGACATCTCCCAAACTATGTTTAAAAAAAATCTCCCAGGATCCATGTGTATTTATGTATTTTATCAATAAACAATTTATCTATCTGAGATTTCCACAAACACTTTAGCTACTCCCAGTATTATGTAAAACCAATAACACCCTTAATACACAGCACCTGTTATACCAATGCTTTACACAGTTGTCAGTCTTGCTTTGAAATTTCTCTCTGCATCAGTGCTGCATTACAAACATGAGCTAAAAATTAGAAAATATATCCATTTGTTTGTCAAAATGCAAGATACAAAGCATATATGAAGTAGGCTGCAACTGTCGTACACAGGATATCATGATCAGTCAATCTTTGATGAATGCTCCCTATGTTTCTATTTATGTTAAACACTGGTGGTCTGTTCACTTGGTGTGGAGTTGAACATGATAGTGAAGGTCTCATGTAACAGGGCTTACAGGAAACTGCATGGTGATTTTGACGCTGCTAAGACTGTACAAGTAACCACAGGAATGTTGATGTATAGGGGCATGGTGAGAAAATTTACTTTCTGGGAACTGGCGTGTGGAGAATCTCCTGTCAATGGTAAGTTTGGTCTTGTAGCAGAGCTGTAAGCTGTAATTAAGGCTTTTGCCTGTGGAACCCCATGACAAGTACATGTACATTTTTTGTCATCATGGATTTGTAACTACCCACTTGGGGGAATAAAAGCAGGATTGAAACAGCTGGACTCCAAATTTTAGTTGCAGTCTAGAAGATAATTTCCCCCATACATCTAACAATTGCTGATAGAGCCATAGACCTACATGTATGTATCAGGATTTGTATCAGTTTCAGCCATAGGCTATATGAGTTCAGGCTGTACAATGAAACTTCCATTCACTTTGTCTCTTATCATGGTTTTGTTGTTGGGAGCAATATAGCAAGCTCATCATGGATACATTGCTAATACTCCATCAAACAGCACCAGAAAGCTTTTACCACAAGAACCTTCTGCAAACTCACTGGCTGGGTAAGTCCTTGGAAATACATATCTTACACTTATAAATCCATATGTATATGTATATTCATGGTTTCATGGATAGCACTGTGTCATAAACTTATAAATTGAAGTTGGAATGGCACCTCTATCTGCAATAGTCTTGAAGATACAGTGGTCCCTGTCACCAGAGACCACCCGTAGAGCAACAAAAGAGTGGTCTTATGAAGCAAGTGGTCTTTCACGACAGGTAAATTAATATGGAAAGTATAGGACTTGGGAATCTGAAGATCGGTCTCTCATCAGAGGATGGTCTCTGGTAGGTCAGTTACCATGGCAAGTTTGGTGATCTTCAGAATAATAGTGTCTGAGAAAAAATCCAGACAAATGTGGTTGAAAAGAAAGAAAGAAAGAAAGGAAGGAAGGAAGGAAGGAAGGAGAAAGAAAGAAAGAAAGGAAGGAAGGAAGGAAGAAAGGAAGAGAGAGAGAGAGAGAAAGAAAGAAAGAAAGAGAGAGAGGAGGGAGAGAGAGAGAGAGAGAGAGAGAGAGAGAGAAGGAAGGAAGGAAGGAAGGACGGACGGAAGAAAGAAAGAAAGAAAGAAAGAAAGAAAGAAAGAAAGAAAGAAAGAAAGAAAGAAAGAAAGAAAGAAAGAAAGAAAGAAAGAAAGAAAGAAAGAAAGAAAGAAAGAAAGAAAGAAAGAAAGGTATTTCCTTACTAGCACCATGCTGGCACACTGGGGTAATGTGTTTCCCATGCCAGCGAACTGGAGGCCCTCTTTTTTCTGTATTTCTGACCATCATATAAGTTCCTACTGGCCATTATGTTGGAATATTCCTATTTTCTGTACCCTATTATGGCAAAATTATTTTCTGTAACGGTCCACTGGGACATCTCCCTCCTCCCTTTCCTTGGGTACAGTCTATCCAGTATTTCTGAGTCCCATTTGTGATCTTTTATTACAACTTGGGCCAATGCATAAACAGGCCAACCACTGTTAATTGCATTGAGGTGAAAATGGTAAATTGGGTCATTGGTTGTGTTGTTGTATTGATTTGACAGAGCTTGTCAAAAGCTGCCTCAACCTAATAATGGGGGGGAGGGGGGGGGCAATGCAGCTAGTAGGGGATGGTATACTGTGCATGATCATGGACTAAAATGAAAACCATGTGGCATGAGGTGTGGATGGAATCATCAAAACAACCATATGTAAATTACTGTCTCTATTATCAGCACTTATGTTGTAACTGACAACAATGCATACATCAAATACATCCTGGTCAGAGACCAAGATTTCAAGATTCAAGAGTTTCAACATTTTATTGATAAACAAAACCCGAGACCACATATTTTTCTGGCTTGATGTACATCATACTACATGCTACACATGCATGTAGTTTTCTTAAACAGACTCATAAAGACCCAGTTGTATCCTTACGCAAATAAAAATATTTTAAACCAACCAAAGACTGGTAACCCAGGTTGTTCAAAATAAACGGGCATGTAGTACATTTTACCCTCTGCTTCCAGGGTAGTGCTGACCACTCAGTCTTGTGCTCAATACAATATGCAGTGTGATTTATATTGCTCACTTGGGTTCACTTTGGGGTGCCAACAACTTTTTGGCTAGTGTCATGCACTTTAAAACATTATGAACACCCTGTAACCCCCCCCCCCCCCCCCCCCATAGTTCAACAGGGATCAAGACTGCAAGTCCTGGTCTCAAAGGTACAGTACAGCCTGCAATTTAAGACCACTGTTGTGAGAGACCACCTGCCTTGTAACCATATTTCTGATGGCACAACAGTCTAACTGGTTTGCACATTTACCTGCAATTTAAGACCACCTGATGCATGTGACTGACCACTTGAGGTTGGCATAAGGGGTGGTCTTGTACTGTAATATTCAGCAGACAACTTTTTGTATGGTTGCCTGCTCAGCTGTATGTCAGGCCATTTTTGTGGCTGGTGGCCTGTCAGTGGGCGCCAGTCATGCAATCAGTCAAAAGCCCTAGGTCTGCTAAACAGGCAATTTATATGGCATTAATATGCACTGTGAAACATTCCCTCCTGATGGAAAAGAGGACCCCGGCAACAATGACCATGGATATAACAACTGGTGTCCACCCACTCACTCTGGTATGATGTAATCACTGAAATAATAAGTTTGCTCTTTGCAGGGAACTGCTCTGAAGTGTCACCCATTGGTGCATGTATGCCCACTCCCCAGACTGCCAAATTAAAAGCTCTGATCAGTTTGAAAAATAAGTTCACTGGAAAATGAGATAATCAGATATGCTGATAAACAGGTGAATGGGAAAAAAAGCATTGTTGATGTCCCCTGGATAAGTGGGATGAGGGGAGGGGTAGCATATTGACCAGTGAGGATAGATGGGTGAATGTAAATGTGGACCCACTACCAAGAATAGGTCCATGGTGTAAAATATGTTATTACAGAGGTACCTGTCTTGAGAGACCCCTCCAATGAGAGACCACATATCTTTTTAAGACCGCTCTCTCAGAACACTGTACTATCTTTTCCATGTTATTATACCTCTAATGAAAGACCACCTGCTTTGAGAGACCACATTTTGACCTGCCCTAGGGGCAGTCTCTCAAGACAGGGACCACCGTATTATGTCTGGGTGCCAACCCAGACAATTTTTTACTCTCTCTCTCTCTCTCTCTCTCACCAAGTTGGTCTAGAGTTTTTTTCTGACACCATTTTTCCGAAAATCACCTAACTTGCCATGGTGACTGGCATAGCCAGCAAAATTGGGCATCTAATCTGGAATAGTCATGATGTTTAAAATTATGCAAATATAAGAGGCAACAAAAATTTTCAAAGCCATATCTTCCAAACTATTGCAGATGGACTCAAAAATTCAATGTGCATATATGCCTTTGTGACACTTGCCACTATAATGGAGAGTAAAGTTGTAGAATTTCAAATTATGCCAATAAAAATTTGGTTGAAAAATTTAAAAGTTGAATATCTCCAAAACTATTGTACATAGAGATGCAATTCCAACTTCAATTTATAGGTTTGTGGCAGAGCCGCATCCAATGAACCATGAACCAAAGTTGTAGGATTTTAATGTATGCAAATTAGGTGAATATGCAAAATGTAAATCTTTAATAGCTTCAAAACTATTATCAAGGTGCCATTCCTACTTCAATTTATGGGTCTGTGGCATAGCCCCATCCAATAAACAAAACAAGAGGGCTGTGTGAACAGCCCATGCTCAGCTGATCTTGACATTCATCACACTTGCAGCTCTGTGAACTTGGGAAAGGATCAAGGTCACCCATGTTCTGAGTAAGTCTGACCACTAAAAAAGAACACTTAACATGTGCAACATCAAGGTTCAAGTAGTTCTCAAGTTATAATGAAGAGTAAAATTCATGTATGTTGCACTGTGACCTAGGAAACGAGGTCAAAGTCATTCATGTACTGTCTGAGCATGACCTTCATACAAAAACATTAACATGTCCAACACCACAGTACTAACTCAAAACAGATCTCAAGTTATCAAGTAAACAGTAAATTTCATGTCAGTTGTCCTGTGAATTAGCATTAGAATGTCCATTGACTTACATAGTAATCAACAGGAAAGCTCCATTGACTGATAAGTACCCGAGTTGAAAATACTTAAAAATCAGGAATCTAAAGCAGTGCCACCTAGTAAACAACTTTGTTTGACCTTTCCACAAGAACATATCCATCACATTTCACCTTAATCTGAGTGACGGTTCTGAGAACAAGTGAAAAATAGCAAAACCACATGAAAAATTCATGAAAAAAAAAAAAAATATATATATATATAGCAGCGCCACCTGGTGAACAAATTGGGAACTATGTGTCCCTGGGAGTGTCTATGTACGATATCAAAACGATTGGGTGAGCAGTTTCAGAGGTGGAGAGTTTTTAAGGTTTGCCCCAAAAAAGAACAAACAAATTCATAAAAATTCCAAAAATCAATAGAGCGTGACCATTTGAACAAACTTGGTAGAGATCCACCCAAGGCACATCCCCATCAAGTTTGAAGTAAATCTCGCCAAAATTATTTAAATTATAACCATTACAAGGAATTCCCATGTTAAACTTTCCTATTAAAACTTTTGCAAAGATTTTTGAAAAAAAAAATCATAAAAAAATCCAAAATTCATTGGAACATGACCATTTGGATCCACCCAAGGTACATCCCCACCAAGTTTGAAGTTAATCTGGATGACGGTTTTGGAGAAGAAGTCGAAAATGTGAATTAGCATTAGAATGCTCATTGACTTCCATAGTAATCAATAGGAAAGTGGCATTGACCGATAAGTACCCAAATTGAAAAAAATGCTTAAAAATCATGAATCCTCAGCATTCCCACATAGTGAACAACTTTGTTTGACCCTTCCACAAGGAACATATCCACCATGTTTCAGCTTAATCTGAGTGACGGTTCTGCAGA
The DNA here is from genome assembly GCA_964020975.1 of Hermodice carunculata. Classification (NCBI taxonomy): domain Eukaryota; kingdom Metazoa; phylum Annelida; class Polychaeta; order Eunicida; family Amphinomidae; genus Hermodice; species Hermodice carunculata. The sequence goes on along the minus strand of CAXHWN010000053.1, from coordinate 4,955 downwards.
AGCAGGCAAAAATAGCTATAACACACAAAAAATCATAAAAAATTAGAAAAAAATTGCAGCGCCACCTGGTGAACAAATTAAGAACTAGGTATCCCTAGGTGTCTTTCCGTGTGATATCAGAGCAAATGAGTAAGCGCTTTTGGAGAGGAAGATTTTTTAAGATTTGTCCAAAAAAAAAAACAAAAAAATTCATTAAAAATCCAAAAATCACTGGAGCATGAACATTTGAACAAACCTGGTAGACACCCACCTAAGGTACATCCCCACCAAGTTTGAAGTTAATCTGGATGACGGTTTTGGAGAAGAAGTCGAAAATGTGAATTCGCATTAGAATGCCCATTGACTTCCATAGTAATCAATAGGAAAGCTGCATTGAGCGCCACCTGGAGAACAAATTAAGAACTAGGTGTCCAAGGGAGTGTTTCTGTGTGATATCAAAGTAATTGGGTGAGCGGTTTCAAAGAAGAAGATTTTTTAAGATTTGCCAAAAAAAGAACAAAAAATTTCATTAAAAATCCAAAAATCACTTGACCGTGACCATTTGAACAAACTTGGTAGACAGCTCCCCAAGGCACATCCCCACAAAGTTTGAAGTGGATCTGGCTGACGGTTTCGGAGAAGAAGTCGAAAATGTACATTGTTGACGGACGATGGATGGACGACGGACGGAGGACCATAAGATAAGCTCAGCTGACTGACAAGTCAGCTGAGCTAAAAACCAGAGTTCTTCTAGACCTATAATTCATGCAAATTAGCCAAATACACAAAATTAAAATGTTTAATAGCTTCAAAACTATTATAGATAGTAGTTTCATTCAAACTTCACTTTATAAGTTTGGGACATGGCCACATCCCTTAAACCAAGAACCAAAGCTGAGCATTTTAATTTATAAAAATTAGGCTAATACACAAAATTTAGATTATGATGAACAATGACAAAGTGTAGCATTTCAAACTGTCCTCATTTTGAAGGCACCCAGACAGATTTGCTGTGAAGCAAATCTCTCTCTCTCTCTTTCTCTCTCTCTCTCTCTCTCTCTCTCTCTCTCTCTCTCTCTCCTATACAAGCAGATTTGTCCGGATTTTTTTTTCTCAGACCCTAAACCACCAAACTTGCCATGGAAAATGACCTGCCAGTGAAATTAGGCACCTGACTTGGGATATTCATGATGATTAAAATTATGCAAATGAGGGGCAATTACATTTTTAAAGCTCCGCATCTTCTAAACTATTGGAGATAGACACAAAGTTCTAACTTACACATATAGGCTTGAGACAACCAGCAAATCCTATTCACTGTTCACTTGCTAACTTTAAAAGTTAATCTAGGACTTTCATGCTGCACATGGTGATGGTCCTCTGTGAATGATAGTACATGTACAGTGCAGCTATTACCTGGTACAGTTGCCCCAAGATACTGTATACCTCCTTCCCTTAAGCATTTAGGACTATCCTACCCAGTACAGCCCCCCACCCCCACCCCCAGCCTATATCCTAAAAGAAAAAAAAAGAATAAAAACCACCTGACTGTGTATTGTATAATATTTAAACATTTTTTCCTTTTGTACAAAAAGGGAGTATTTCATGGCTTTGAAACTCCTTGTGCAGTGATACATGTCATTTAAGACACCATCCCTACTTCCACAATAAGTGTCACATGCGACAGGTGGTCTGAAATAGCAGGTAATGTAACAGAGATATATGGATCCAGTGTGTTGAAAGGGTATATGCAGATTAATGCAGTCTATCACACAAAGTGAGCTTATATTATGTTAGAACAAACAGGGCAGTCTACATTTTAGGGAATATGTGGTTAGTCTGTCATATGACATTATGTATTGATAATTGCATGGGAATTAAAAATATTAAAATAATTAAGTTTGCTGTGTATAGATGACTTGGAACTCTCCAATAAAAGATTTGACAGAAAATTGAATTAATTCTGTTGACTCTCTAATTTCAAAGTTCACTCCATTTAATTGTTGTCTTCCTTTTTTTTTCTAGTCTAATACAGAATGTGCAATATTCCAGTGATGGTATGAGCAAGGTCACGCAACTTCAATATAGGATCTCCCACGATGAGTGGGTTCACTCCTTGCATTGCTACATTCCGGTGAAGGGATGAGTGAGCTCACTCAACTTGACTTCAGTATGGGCACATTAGATGCTGAAAAGAGCTTCAACTGTATTTGGCAAGACAGCCTTTTCTATAAATTATGGGGTGTCATTCTGGCTAATAATTGGCTACTTTTATATAAATGGCCTGCCTGCTAAACAGACTATTGTTCCCTGTGTCTGACTGGGCTCCAAGGAGCGCCCACACAGAAACAATAGCGAAACTTACCAGTATGTCTTAGCAGGCAAATAAATGGTATAAATCTTTTATTGCTGTTTTCAGATGGAAGGGCAGACATGGCTCGTCTTTTCCATGAAAATAGCGTTGTTGACTCGCTCTGTTACCAAGGTTGAATCATGAGAATTTTGTCAAACCATGGTCCAGCGAACATATGATCACAAAACTGCTCATTTGGGGATTTCAGTTGATAATTAATAATCAGTATGTAACACTTTCATGGTGAGACTGCGGACCAGGACTTTTTTGGGCTCTGGTGGGCAGACTTGTCATATATTACATGTACATGTAGTGTGACCGAGCTGGGCAGCGCTGCTGTTCAGTGGGTCATGGGCTGTCCAGTGTGTTACGTGATGGCTGGGGAAGCGCTGCGAGCTTGGCCCAGTCTGCATCTCCTGTATAAGAGGAGAGGACAGCGTGGACATTTTTAATTATTTCTATATGGTGTACTTTGTAATTATATTTATGTAGGTCTATATGTCTAAATTTTCTGTATTATATGTACATACTGAGTCATTATGATATGTCATATATTATTTTGATGTACCATTGATTCCTATTTTACTTTGTCCTTTCACGGAGGTTAAATAAACTATTATTATAGGATCTCCCAGTACCAGCCAAGATGAGTGGGTTCACTCGTTCCTTCTTCATTGCTACATTCCAGTAATGGGATGAGTGAGTTCACTCAACTTGACTTCAATAGATGGGATCTCCCAGTGCCAGGCAAAATGAGTCTCTTCACTCATCCCTTCTTCATTGCTACATTCCAGTGATGGGATGAGTGAGTTCACTCAAGTTGACTTCAATATAGGATCTCCCAATGCCGGCCAAGATGAGTGAGTTCACTCAAGTTGACTTTAATATTGGATCTCCCAATGCTTGCCAAGATGAGTGGGTTCACTCATTCTTTCTGCATTGCTACATTGCAGTGATGGCGTGAGTGAGTTCACTCAAGTTGACTTCAATATAGCATCTCCCATGCCTGCCAAGATGAGTGAGTTCACTCAACTTGACTTCAATATGTGATCTCCCAGTGCAACCCAAGATGAGTGGGTTCACTCGTTCTTTCTTCATTGCTATATTCTAGTTATGGGATGAGTGAGTTCACTCAACTTGACTTCAATATAGGATCCCCCAGTGCCAGCCAAGATGAGTGAGCCCACTCATTCTAACATAGATATTCATATTCTTGTCCAATATTTCCCCCCAAGTCTCCATATCCTAGTTAAAATGTCTGCAAAAATGATAATTCTAGCTAAAAAGTGGAAAGTGACAAAGTTCCTTTTTAAAATAAAGTGTGTTATATATATATATATATATATATATATATATGTGTGTATATATACATACACATATACATGGGGGGTGTTCCTTATAATACCAGTCAGGTTCAACGTTTGCTTGTTCGATAATTTTAAGAACTCACACACTTAGGTGTATTCTAAGCCTAACTTGTTTGTTAAATTACGTCCATTAGATGGAATATTCACCTCGCAAACAGCAATTTTGTGTGTTCACAGCCACAGATACTTATATGTATATATATACATATGGGTGGCTGGGTGCGTATGTATGTGTATACATATAATGTTTCTTGTTTCATTCAGTGGTAAGATTTCGACATATGATCAAATATTTGATGATATTTATAAATTTATTTTAACATATGCCACAATGCAGTGGGATATATCATCACTGGCATTTTCACATTTGGTTTAATGTAATCAAAAACAATATGGAATGATGAAACAGAGAGTAAAATATATTATAATATCACAAAAAGGTTCGTTAGATTTTGTTTCAGTTTGAATGTTGAATATTTGATGAATAAAAATTGTAATCATACTATTTTTTAACCATATATTTAAATACATGTTCGCATATTCAAGGATTTGATCACATAATCATATGCATTTCTGTATCATTAATTTGATTTAATCATATTTTCAAATACGAAATGATTTAGCATTACCATATGATATATTTGAATGTATCATTAAATTTGTTTGGATATATGTTAAAATGTTCTTGCACAAATTTTGTGCGCTCGTCATGAAGTTATAGGAATCTTGCAACTGCCTTCGCTGTGAATACAAGTGCCAGAGCGCTTGGAAATATGATGGTTGCAGCGACGACTGACGTTTGCTGCATTACGTTGAGAGTAAACCTACTGTAACTGGTTGATTTAAAAAAAAGTATATATATATATATATATATATATATATATATATGTATATATAATCCGCCTTATTTTTTTAATCCATTCCCCGAGGGACATCAATAGGAGCGAAAGCAGTTTCCTTTGCGTTATATTAACAATATGGGCACTTTTAAATACAAACGTATTTTGAATGAGCTAAACATACAATATTTCTATGCTGATAGAAGTGGATGTATAGTATTTGGATTCGTACAGGCGCTGGGCCGCAAAGGCAAATAAACGCATGTTTAGAATCAGCAGAAATCTTAAATTTGCAGCAAAGAGAGTCCGCATTTGAGGAAAGCACAAAATACATGATAATTATTGTGTGTTTAACTTGATTTTATTATTTGACTAAACCCATAGTATGATCCCTTTAATTCCCCACAAAATCTCCTT
>CAXHWN010000052.1:0-50000 GCA_964020975.1 Hermodice carunculata | reverse complement strand
AAACATACCTATTGCATTAAAAATAGAAGTGATAAAAATTTTTGTATTCTGCTCCACAAGAGCATGATTGAGTCTCAACAACACCGATTTTGTATAGATCACTGTTCAGCTGGCTGCAGCCCATTCCCATTCTAGCATGAATTATAGCAATTTTTCTTACTCTAGTACAATACAACTCTTTACTTTTGTGTTTGTTTGGATTTAGTTCCCGCTTAAACTCGTCTAGATGGTCAAGGTCCCTAACACTTCAGGGTAACAAATTTTATTTTCGGATACCTGGTGGAAAGAAGGAATTATAAAATGTAGATTTCTTAGCTTTAAAAGTGCTTGTTTGCTTTGTCCGTCCTGAAGCTGTTCCCTGTAAGAGATTTCTTAGGTATGATGCAGCTGTTCCATCAACAGTTTGAAACATAAGTGCCTACTTTTGTGTGATCCTACGCTCAGCTAGTTTTTCCCAGCCTGTTCTGTATAATTTTTTTCAAGAGTTGTTTGTGCATATGCTCCTGTCACGACCCGGGCTGCAGCCAGCTGGGCAGCTTCCAACGATCTTTGTCAGTTTTTACGCATCCATCCCAGACCATACTGGTATACTCCAAGGAGGGGGGTACAAAGGAAAAGTAAATACATTTCAGGGATTTTCAATTCCAGGTTTATTGTAGGCGTTTTAGGACACCGACCAAGTTTCTTGATTTTGCAACAATATGGTCCACATGAGTGGACCAGGAGAGGTGAAACGAGAACCATAGTCTTAAGTACTTGTGCACAGTAACATTTTCAAGAAATTTATTATTGAATACCAGGTTTGGATGGTCTTCGGGGTTATTTTTCTTACTTATTACCATTGATTTGATTTTGGTAGGGTTAAAGGAAATAAGCCCTTAGTCTGACCATTTAGATATTGAATCAAGATCACTGTTTATATTCTCAGCTGCTTCGGGTGGATTGTTAACTGTAATGTATAAAGTCTAATAATCAGCAAAAAGGCGTATTTTACATTTAACAATCTCAACAATATCTTTATACACAAGAAGCAACAGTTGAACCCCAAAACTGAACTTTGTAGGACCGGTACCCTGCCCTGATCCCCCCTCCCCCCAAGTAGACGCCTGATATTTGAAGGAATGCTTTGGGGCATTATCAAAACTCAAACAAAAAGTTGAGCATTGAGAAAGTCATGGGAGAATATTGAACGAATATATTTGGTGCAATTTGATTGATCCAAGTTGGATGTGTGGATTAAAGAGGATTAGACAAAGAAACGGAACATTGAAAAAAAGAAGATATTTTTATAGAAGAGAATTAATAGTGAAGGAAGTAAAATTTAAAGTTGAAAATACAGGTGATGTATAACGTATAATATGAAACGTTTGGATAGGCATGCCAAGGAGTTAGAAAGGAATGATACAGAAGTATGCAAACGCGTTTAATCAAAATTTGGAAGTAGTTCGAGAACTTTAAATTTTCAAAAAAGGAACTTTGACAACTTGCGGTTGTGATGATTCAAATTTAATCTACCACTGATTGACAAAAGCACAGTACAAATCAAGTGAGCAGGAGTTGATATAAAACAGATATATGGGAAAATGGATTGGGGAAAATATAAAATTTACAAGCTGAACGACAACAAACTAAAAATAAATCAGTAGAATTCTTAAATGGCATAATTCATGCAGAAAAAGGCTTAAACATATGAAATGGCAAATGAAATGTGTAAATGATATGAAATTGAACAGGAAGCAATTTTGTGTGTCACATATGACTGCAAAACATTGGGTAATATCGGATAGCTTTTAAAGTAAAAAAGCGGTATGGGAATTTTATAGTAAGATGAATAAAAAGACGCATGTCCAGGCGTGACAGATGATACTGGGTAAAGAGGAACATGATTATTTTTACAGCTTGATGGGAGATTTGGCTGAGGAGATCTGTAATCAAAGTTGATAATAAGTGACAGCTAGAATTTTCAGACACTGAAGTTACGCACCCGAAATTTTACTTTTACCTTTAATCTGCATCTTTCCGCCTGATCACGTCCCACAAAACACTGATTTATGACTTGAAAATATCGCATAATTGTACCGATAGTGATAGCTATGTATGACGTTACTTTCTTTCCTATAAAAACACTGTTGTCGAGACAAGCTTTAGGTGCGCAACTTCATTTGAGGAGTATCGCCAAGGTGGGAAAACGGTTGACACCAGACAATGAAAGGGTTAAACATCTCTGCTGGATTTTGTTGTGGGAATGAGTGGGTGGATATTTGTGGCGGGGGGGGGGGGGGGGCGACTGTCATAAGACCTAGCACGACGTCGCTTCATACAGGTTTTTAACAATCATGATTTGACTTCGAATTTTGATGAAGTCATGCTGAAATTTTAAAAATGGTCACTACGTTACCCATGTGCAAGCCTTTCTCTTCAGGCATGGGTTTCAGGCTCGGGAGGCACCTGTTTCCTGATCAATTTGCGATCAGGGATATCCAGTTGATGGTTGTATGTGGGCGGTATACAAGATAAGCAGCCTGACTGAAAACATTAGTGCCTTGGTTTGATAAATTCTGACGGGATTAATTGACCTTGCATGAGGACTATGACCCTAAAGCAATATTTGCACGTTTCCCACCATTTCTTAAGCCAAATTAAACTTGACACAGTAAATAGACTCAGGAATGTCGGTGGCATTAAGTGAAATGTAATCTTCGTGTAAAGCGCAGTTCGTTTTTCTCGAACCAGAACAGGCTGACACTCTGAACGGCCCCGAAAAATGCCAGTGCGACAGCGTGACTGCCGTCTTCCTTTAAATCTATTTTTTCACTGTTCACCTTTGCCAAAAAGGAGATGCTTGTCAAATGTTGTTTGCTTCATTGGTGCTTTTTTCATTCTTTATAAAAATGCGGAATCGTACATGATTCTCACTGAATTGTCTTCAAAATCATCGGATGACTTGGTAATGATGTGTATTAATGTCTTTTTTGCCCATAAAAAGAATTAGGAAGTTTTAGATGTCCCCCCCCCCTTAGAAAATGGCCAACAAAGTGACTGGTGTCGTGTCTTTTTTCATAATTTTGTGTGTGTGCGTGTGTGTTGTCAAAATTGTTGCACGTTTACATCTTTTTTGTTTATTCTTTTTTTAAATTAACGCTAACAGACTGACAGCTGTAGGTATCGCCAGCAACCGTGATAATTAACATTATTGCTACATTTTGATCTCTCTCTCTCTCTCTCTCTCTCTCTCTCTCTCTCTCTCTCTCTCTCTCTCTCTCTCTCTCTCTCTCTCTCTCTCATCTCTCTCTTCTCTCTCTCTCTCTCTCTCCTCTCTCTCTCTCTCTCTCTCTCTCTCTCTCTCTCTCTCTCTCTCTCTCTCTCTCTCTCTCTCTCTCTCTCTCTCTCTCTCTCTCTCTCTGGCTGGATCGATTATCGAATTCCAGACCATTTTGCGACTGTTTTAAGTAGCCATCGCTGGGCTATCCCAAAAAGGCTTCCAGAGCGCTAGGTTATGTCCAGGATTTTCATCTTGATTGGTTCATTGCGTATGATTTTAAATGATGTCTCCGCTGTTTTTATTGTGTTTGTTTGTTTGTTTGTTTGTTTGTTTGTTTGTTTGTTTGTTTGTTTGTTTGTTTGTTTTGTTTTGTTTTGTTTTGGTTTTTTGGGTTTTTTTTTTTTTTGTTTTTTGTTTTGTTTTTTTTTTTGTTTTGTTTTTTTCATAATACCCCGTGGGCTTTGGAATGTATTCCTCCTCCACGTCATAGCCCACCACCCCGTCGTCCCTCCCCTTCCATGAAACATACTATCCTTCACTCAGTCGTATGGCATGTCGACATCTGAACACTACTAGACCCGGCTTGGACACAGAATTTACTTATTTTTAACTGGCCTGTAAAGCTGCAACTATCTCTGCTGGGTTTTTTTCCCTTGCATATTGCCCCCCTGTAGCCGCTCGATGGAATAAATCAAGCTGAGAGCTGGCCAAAGGTTTCTTTTTTAATACAAGACAGCAGCCATCGGTGAAAGAAACGTGAAAAGGGAAGCATCTATTTGAGGTTTGTTTGCGCCCCCCTCCCCCCAAGAAATAAATACTGCTTGTGAAAAGTAAAACACAGTAATTAACATAGGAATTGTGAAAAATAACATACAAAATTTCAATAATATCTAAAAAAACACGACCTCTTGGAGGTCTGGAAAAAAAATAAGGCGCGCAATATACTGATTTGTCACAGGCCTGGCTGTACTTACTACTGCGCAGCCGATAACATCCAAAAATATATATTAATTTATCAGTCACGCAGCCAGAAACGACAGTGATGATGCAAGACAGTAATACTTTCTATTTTATCTGGTATTTGGTATATAAAAAATGGTAAAGATAGAGAGGGGAGAGATGGGCTTCTTTGTTGGGCCATAAAAAGTGAATTGCTGTCCTTTCAACTATGTTCTTGGCAATCCACATGCATGACACTTCACCAGTGAGTTTAGCAACTATCCAAACAAAACACAAATCACCATAAAAAGTACCACTAAGTATGTTTTCTGAAAGGTACTAGCTTAGATTTGAATACCATATTTTGAAATGTCAACTATGTTTTGGTGTTCTCGAGCTGCAGGCGTTTAAACTTTACAAACATGGCGGAACTTGGCCGACGCGCATGTGGCTTAGATCAAAGATTGTTCTATTTTGTACGTGAACCCATAAACGTATACGTGTTTAGTTTTTCCATATGTGCAATTTCTTTTTATGTATCAATAAAGATTGTAAGATTTGGGTTTTTTTAGTTTGGGGCATTTTCCAAGGGGGCTGATTTACATTTAAGTTCGGAGAATTAAAAAAAAATAATTATTACGCTGCATCACAACCCCCTTCATAAGGGAATAAGAAACTTACAAATACCCAAGAAATGACACTTTTTGCCTCAAGAGAAACAGTTCTTCTTTTATTGAATTTCTTTCTTGACCATTAATTTCACAAAGATTTTTCCATTCAGTGTTGAGCTAAGTTTTTTTTTCAAAACTGGACGATACGAGTGAAATTTTGATTCAGAGATTTTCACAACCGAAGTTATCGAGCAGATTTATCGACTTGATATACTGCCACATGACATCTCTTTACTCCATTAACTCTTTGAGTGCTAATCACCACTAAATTTGATGTATTTGAGTGAAACTATCATCAGGATCCCGGATTTGTATTCCTCGTGAAAAGACCTTCCATTCAAGTACCAGCATGCCTAAAGTTCAAGAGAGAATATCCCAGGTCAACAGCTTTTCTTGGCGCGCACTGGGTGCATTGCGCCCAATGCGCGCCGAGAAAAGCTGTTGACTCGATCTAAAATTTGGCACTGAAAGAATTAAAAAAGGAGATTCAATGCCGTCAGCTTGGAAATGTTCCCCCTCATCTGTTGAAACACACACAGTGAGGTTTTGACTATGGGTGATAATCTAAACATAACAGTTGATGACAGTATCTAAACAGTACAAGAGTCTGACCACAATGAATCTTTTCCTAAGAAAAGGATACATCTTTAATTAAATTATGCGTAAATGTGACAACAAAAATACAGCTGAACTATTTGGCTTCTTGACAATAAAATCATGTGTGCCTCTTGCCGAAGTGCAACTTGTGTCAGGTGAACTCCTCATCTTATATGGTGAACGATTCGGACATCATAGATTACATTTTGACTTTTTTCCATGAAAAAAGATGCGTATAACACGCCAAAATCTGCATCTCGTTTTCTTTTTCAATGACACTGTAAAGTAAGGTTGAATAACCCCCAAATCTTCACGTGCAAAACTGAGAAGTTAGCTTACTTCACAGATTGCTCATGTTTCCCTTGATAATCTTGGAACAAATAGCCTTTGGAAGAAATCTAGACTTCAATGGGATTCACACTGGTCACTTTTTTATTCGACCCCTTCCTTGTCCACAGGACCTCTTCGTTGTTAAGTATAATACTTCTGTACCTATACCGACCAGGTTAGCAACTCAAACTTTAATCCTATGTATGTTTGTGTGTCATCACAGACATTTTGCCTTTTCAAGAGTTCTTCCTTCCTTCCTTCTTTCCTGCCTTGCTTCTTTCCTCTCTTCTCTTTTCTTTCTTTACAGCCAAGTATTTTTTTCTCAGAAGCTCTACCACCTAGAAAATCCAAATTTGGCATGATCTGAAATGGTCATTATGTCTCAAATTGTGCAAATTATAAGGAAATGAAATTTTTAATCTCCCAAACTTCAAAAGTTAATAAAACCCACAGTACTCCAATACTTACTACCAAATGTTTGTGACAAACACAGACTAAATGAATGTTTCAGATAAATCACAGTCTTTAAATATATACTAATTAAGGACATCTAAAAACTTAAATGTTGAAAATTTGTAAAGCTATTATAGATAGAGGTTCAGTGCTACCTTCTGCACATAGGTTTGTGATGTGGGTGTATGCAATAAATGTATGATTAAGCCACTGTGTTAAGATTTATCCCAATCAGGGGAATTTGAAAATGTTAATTTTTAATATATCTTAGAATTTTATAATTTTTCGCAAGGTATAGTAGATAGAGATACTATTTCCACTTTCCTAGGTTTGTGACATTGGCGTTTCCAATGAATAATACATGAGAGTTGTAACATTTAAATATGTGGTAACACATAAAGATGCAGATTAGTATTAATTTAATCCAGCGACCGGCACAAGTCAGAAGCCCTGGGTCAGGAACTTGGTAGCTCATTATGTTTGGTGGTCACCCACCCAAGCTATGAAGAATAGAGGTTCGATGTATCTCTCCGAGAACGAAAGTGCTCCCAGTTTGGCTGTGCACGTGTCCATCTTTAGATTCCAGTACAGCCACATAGTAAAGGTCAGTTACCATAATAATAAATAATAATAATAATTTATTAGGAAAACTTCCCCTTTACAGCGGGGGCACCAACGGAACCGGGGAAATTCCATGATGCGTCCAAGATATACACAAATAATCAGGCATCCTTATTATCAATCAAATAATCTTCGTATGTTGAAATAAGTATAGTAACTATAATAGTACAAGTAATAATTTATGTCCTCCGCACCAAAACTAGAGATAAACTACTCATTGGGACAAAACTCTAGAAAGCGTAAGGACATGTACATTATACACGTTTCATATACAATGCAGAACATATGGCCTCCAGCGTCATTATTAAGAAAAAGAAATCAGGTATATATACATTGGAGCAGGTCCATTTACAAGAGGTACATGTAGAAGAATGATACGTATACCATTATGCTACCTTTTCTTCTTCTATGAAAGTCTGACAATTGAGTAGATTCTTTGTAAAGACAGCATGGCCTGATACGGACACTTTTGTTCATTGTCACCCACGTGTACTTTGCAAAGTACACTTGCAACTATCGTTGTTATAGTAACAACCATTTTCCATAGACTTCGGTTACACATGTACAATTCACATTTTCTGAAAAGCAACAGTGTTTGTTATGACGTTGATATGGTCAGCCCACTTTACCAACAGTGTGTATTAATCTCAAACCACGTACCATACAACAAATGAAGATTGTGCATCTTAACATAATTTTGTTCAGTATGTAGCATGTGGGGGGGGGGGGGGCTAGGCCAGGTCACATGTCCTAAGTACGTGGAATAGGGCACGGTATGGTGCACCCTTCAGTAACGAGTTCTGAGCGGACAATTCACATCAACTTAGCTAGATTCACTGTTATTATTATATTGAACTCGCATAGATGACACTTTAACGCTCTTGTAAGCTGATTTTGTATTGATAGTTATATGCTAATATGAAGTATGCAGATCTGATGTTGATCAGGTCATTTGCCAATTATCGAGAACCGTCAGTATTGTCACCGTAGTCAATATGGCCAAACGTCACTGTCGCCAATATCGCCAAATATCAATACAATCAATCGTCAACAGGGTCAATGTTACGGACATGTCATCATTGTCATTAATCATTTGTATTGTGTTGTGGGTTGCCCACAGTATCACCTCTGTACAAACATTGACTAGTCATATAGAAAGATAATTTAATGTAAATTGGACACGTTCCGCTTATGGCCACTCTCCCTGCAATAAAGTTGTTCCCTTTTGGGCACCACAAAATTATGCTTCTGGAGCGGATTTCAAAATTTCAATGTTCAGCATCTTCAGAACTATAATGGATATACAAGTAATTTTAATTTCTTCACGTATATATGTTAAAGGAAAATGCTGATAAAGGCAACCTGAAGGGTAATGAACAGTAGTAATGTCATATCAAATTTTGACAAATAAGTTATCAACAATCTGTGATACGTGGTAGCGTCAAAACAAATCCATGCACTCTTAGAATGTTTTAATATAGTGACTAATGCATGACTGCAGCTCTATATTACCATTTGCAAACAGTTCTTCTTTGTGTACATACAGATTTAGCAAATCGTCTTGTCTGGGATCTGGAAGAATGCAGCAGGAAACTACATAAAGCAATACAGGCGGGGAGTCAAACGTCTTCCTAGATGTTGCCATCTGGATTCATACTTCTTAAAATTGTAATGTTGCGCATGTATAAGGGGGAGTGCATGCAATCAAAAATGAAATGCGATGATTGCGTCATTTCATCCGAAACTGAAGCAGAAAAGAATTAAATTAAAACACATTCTCTAACAGTTCTAGTGTTGCTCCCTGGCCTATTATATAGCAGGTGTACAATGTGAATTGTGGATGCATGGACGGTACGAAGAACCATGAGATAAGTAAGCTCAGGGGAACTGGCAATCAACCAATCTGAAACGTACCGACTGTTGAAATCAAAATTTGTGGTTTTATGAGTGTCCAGGTCAGAAGTACGAGAACATGGAAAAAGAGTCGTCGAGGATTCAAGCAAGCAGGTAAGTCAACATCTGTTGGAAAAATAGTCATCAGGGCCAACTGTAATTCCAAGGCCCGTCTCCGCAGGGGGTCCCATGTGAAGGCATGGCCGGACACCTGGTGGCAAAGTCTGTAATTAGCTTTATCTCAGACACAGCTATTTCCATGGCTTCCCTTTTTTATGAGCAATCACGCAGGTGTTTTCTTTCACTCAAGATCAAGTTAGTGCTGGAAGAAAATTATATCTATGTGCGAAAACAAACATTCTTTTTTTCTATTGGCTATTTCTTATTGGCTATTTCTTTCTTTTTTACTTTCTATCTTGACCAGCAAACTTGTCCAATATTTTGTTTGAAGACGTGGAAACTCCAAACTTGGCATGATTCTACTTTCTTACAGACAGTCTGACTTTTTTATGAAGAGGGATAACGGTTTCGAGGATAATACGAATTAAGGCAACGTGAAAATTTAAACCTTGAATATCTTTAAAACTGTCATGGATAGAGGCGCCTTTACAACTTTAATTCGTGTGTTTGTGCTGTAATAGCATCCAATGAAATACAAACAAAAGCTGGAGAATTTAAATTAATGCTATCAGGGGTACTTGAAAAGCTTACATGTTGAAAATGTTCATAATCATTATAAGTAGAGGTGCGATTCCAACACCAATTCATAGGTTTGCGTTGTACGTGTATCCATTTAACAACGCATAGAAATTGTAGAACTTGGATTCATAACTATTAGGGGGACTTGAAAAATGTAAATGTTGAATATCTATCTTGGAAACTATTATTCTCAGATATGTCGTTCGGACGTCACATCCTAGGATTGTTCATCATCAATTTTGTCCTGAGCTAAGCACCCAGATGTCACTCAATTTATAATTTCTGGACATTGTGTGACCCTATCAGTAAAGCTAAAATAATGCAAATAAGGAGCAACAAAAACAGACTTGTACATGTTTGATCATAAACCAGACATAAAAATGGCCATGATCTGCCATCAACAGTCAATCACATGTATATGTACATCACTAGGATTTGTTGCGTACACTCTCATGAGGACAAAAACTTTTACGTTACCATATCATGGTGTCCATTTTGTCATCAGTTCACATTGTAATGTCAACTGTGATCAATAAATGAATCAAAGTTGCAATACAAATGTAATCTACATGACTAAATCCTGTATTTTTGTTGACACTTAACATTTTTTTTATCCACAATTGTTTCTGTCTGTCTGGCCTTTCCTTTTTACCACCAGATTCGTTTCTTGCCAAGAGCCTTAATTTGCCAATTTTCTTTTTTTTTCTTCTGAAATTCCGTCGTTTTTTATTTTTTTTTTTTCTTCATGTAGCTGTTCCACTTTCAATTTGAACTAGCAAGACAACAACTTTACTTTGTATGCACACAGACGTAATTGCTTTGAGGCAAATTTTCTTTTCTAGTTTGAAATTTGTTTTTGTTCCAAATCGAAGGTTCTAAATGTTTTGTCTTACTTTGAATTGCACAAAAAGTGCATGTCTCAATTTATTGGAAAACACCGTTTCCAAGAATTGTATGCGGCTTTTTTTATTTCAAAATCAAAAGTAGAAGAGTTTAAGGGACAATGCATGATGTGTAAAAAGGTTTAAAAAATATGTGATAGAATAAGACAAGGGAGACTGTGGATTTTACAAAGACCATAGGGTTCACTATGGGAGCATACGACAGAGGCAGTATTGTGTCTGTCAAATTTTACATCCGACACTTGCAATGGAACGACAGTGACAAAGATGTCACTTTCAAAAAAAAAATGGCTGGACTATCTCTGGCGTCTTGGGGACTCCAGATTGCCCGGAACGCCCACCAACCCACACCCACACCCACACCCACCCACCCACCCACCCCCACACACACACACACACAACAGCAAGATGGGGACTTTGCTTTTATTTTCATTCAAAACAGCCTAGAATTTCACTTCAGTCATTGTTGCAAAAAATGTATTTAATTTGGGCCTGCCCCCTCCCCTCACTCAAATCCTGGATAAACCCCTGACTTACAAAGAGAGTGGTGTGGGATCTACCTAAATGTCCTGCATATGGATAATCATTTCACAAGGACAAGTACACCGTTAACATTATTTGTCTTATGGTACAAAAACTGAACTATACAGATGGATAAAATAACGGAGGCACATGGAGGTAAATGTACTTCAGAGATGTAGGCGGATGCTGGCAATCACAATTCACTGCAGTTTAGAATCAAAAGCTTGTCAACATGTGTTCCTATTAGCTAGGAAGCTTTAAAATCAAAATACAACTTCAGTTATAGAGAGAGGCTACTACGAGCTGGATAGGAACTCTTTCCAGATGATTGTTCCGAAACAAGATTTATATATTTTTTTCAAATATACAGGAACAGCTGGGGTTACATGGTTGCCAATTGCAACTGAAATCTGAAATGTAAAAGTGCTCTGTTCAGGTGGAAGTTGTGAAGTCACCTCACATGCAAACTTTGGCAAAACAAAGCCAGATTTTATCGTTTACAGGAAGGCTGGTCCATGAAGTTTCGGGTCCCAAAAATTCGGTTTTGAAAAGTGAAGCTTTATATGAGGAAACTGAGTTCAAAATTAGGACACTCAGAGTGTCTATTGCCATATGGGGAAAATCAAAGAAACTGCCAGGCATTCCTTACATTGGCATCACTGAAAAACATATAATAATATTCTGCCATTGAAGAGTTTTTTACATGTAATGTGCAACACAGATACCTACATGTGGTTTGGGTTTTACAAGTAGGAGAATGGGAACAGCAAATGCGGTCTATGTGTGCATAACTACACTGACCTCTTCACAATTCCTGGTATTGCAACAGAGAACCATTTAAGACCACACCCTTTCTTTGTACATCAAAAGGCGCAAGCAAAAAACATCGGTATCGCCACCATTTAGTTTCATTAGCCATAACATGTTAACAATTTTTGTTCACATTCAACGCAATTCTCCGTAGATAACGCGCACTTTTGGAGTCAGTTTTATTTTCAGAGAGTCATAGGGCGCGTTTTTTACGAGTACAGAGTCGAGGAGCCTTTTGATCGGCTCTTACTAGTTTGCCGGTTTTGTGAACAATGTTGAAGGTGCGGAGAACCTCTCTGCTCTGACTGCTAGTCTCGCAACTTTTGGTATCAAAATCGCGCTCATCATACAGTCGATGCTGTAATAATATCCGTAAGATTATTATGCCAGAGAAATGTTCCCGTTTTGCAACTTTATTAAAACAAATTTTGCAAGATTTTCATGATTAATCGAACCATGTGGCCGAAACGGTTCATGCTGGCCAACATGTTTGTTTGGGGCATTGGTTTGCTGCACCGCAAGGCTCGTGAGAACTTAACTTTTTTTCTGTCATGACTTGTCGGACTTCATATTTCCACATGCCGCCTGTTAAATGTTTTTTGCTCAATACTCAAAGTGTAAACGTTTTTTTTATACAGTATATTTAAGAAGCAGGATAAACTTGTGAACCATTTTCGTGACTATCTGGTTTGTCTGTTTTTGCCATCTAGTGGCAATTTTTGGCATTAAGCAGATTTGCAAAGCATGAGCAAGTAAAACATGATTTCGCCGAAACCTATGCCACTAAGTGGCTTTTTGTTTCTTTTATACAGCCATATGTTTCATATAGGAAATTGCTTGTGCACCATATTTCGAAGTTTTATTTTTTACCAAAACAAAATTGATAATGACCACCTGATGTTTTGAAAATTGCATTACAATGTCATCCCGCTGAATCAACAATTTTGGAATGCTAAACCGTGCAAAAAGAGACAAAGTTATATTATGGTAGAGATTATAAGCTGCTCCAAAACGCTTCTTAAAGGACAAGTCTGGTGTAAAATGTTTTTTCAAAATGCACTGTTCTTTCAAAACGTACTGCTTTCACATAAGAGACAATATTTCTACCGTAGATGGCTTTTGTTTGTATTGCCTTCGAAAGTGTCAAAAAGTACGAAAATGTAATTCTGCACACGTTACTTAGTTACTTCTTTGCTTTGCTTTGCTTTTATTTTCTTATTTTTTTATTTTTTTCAGATTTTTTAATTGAGGGGGTGTTTTTGTTTTCGCCTGACTAGTTGCTTGTATCTTTGGTAACTATAAAACTGAAATTTTCTTTTAATTAACCACATGGAAGCTGGAGCTTCTAATTTGGTAGCATGAGGACCGTAGGATCGGATTTACAAGAAAAAAAAGGGGGGGGGGTTATGAAATTACACTTACCCGTAATTCTGTCAAATTTTCCACCGGTAATTCCGTCACAAAAGCATGTACTTCTACATTCTGCATAACATAAAAACTAGTTAAATGGAACTTCTAGTCCCTTCGAACAAATCTTCCATGAAGTCTCAACGTAAGTAATCTGTTCACTCTATTCTATAGAATAAAAAACATAGACGTTACAGTGATGGAATTACACATGAAAAATGTGACGGAATTACAAGATTATATGTAGTTTTATACGACATTCTTGAGGATGTGCGCCAACTTGAGTACCAAGCTCAGAATGCTTATAAAGATCATATTATAAAACCACCAGCATGCATTTAAAATGGCCACAAACTGTACATTTTTGGAAAGCCAGCAAAATACTTATTTATTTTCTTTCAGTGTCATATGTATTCATTGTGTCATCTTTGTACAGTAATCATGTAACCCTTTGAATGTATTCGTGATTGTGGAAAGAACCAAATTGCAACTTTGATACGAGTCAACTTTCTTACGTCTGCCGTGAAAAACATCGGTTTTGTGGCAAACTGTTTGTACTAATGTAAACCCAAAAAAAATTCTAAGTTTAAAAAAAAAAAAAAAAAAAGTCAAAATCTGGCACTACCTGTGATTCTGTCCCATGATTCAGTGGTAATTCGGAATTTACGGAATGTAGTTCAAACTTTCCCGGGGCGAGGCGTGACGATCGCGTGCATGACTGATTACCTGGTTACGCTCAGCTCTTGTTGCCCAGAGAGGTCACGCCAGGGACCTGCTGTAGCACGTCCGTTGTCACGCTAACCGGACGAAGCCAGCAAGCGGCAGTGCACTGCGAGAGCAAAACTTGAAATGTTTTGCGAACATGAGAGCAGTTGATTTGAAACATTATCTGAAAGATAGATGGGTGCAATGTTCGCAATACATAAAATGATTGTACATGATCTAAATAAACTAATATTTTAATTGAAGACAATAGAGCCATGCGCTCTGAAGTTATTTCCTGCAACATTTTTTTGTCAAGACGGGAAATTTATGAAAAAGACGGAAAAAGTTATGAAATTAAGTTCCAGGCTGGTTAAGGCATCAGCACCCGTGAGCGGTCAGAAACAGTGCACCCGATATGAGCTTTGTTTATGTTACATTTATTTATAATGTAATTTATTCAACATATTTGGTTTCTGCGGGTTAAAATTACATTAAAAAGGATGACAAAGTGGTAATTTGTTGAATTATTTACATATAAAATGCTTGGTTATTGTCGAGTGCAGGATAGTAAATTGGAGGACATTGCAGTTTATCGGGGGCCGACGCATGTTAGGCTTGAAATAGAAACCTGCAATGATCTCAGAATAAATAAAGTATAACTATTCTGGTGTTGTTGTGGTTTTTTTTTGTGTGTGTGTTTTTTTTTTTTTTTTTTTTTTTTTTTTTTTTTTTTTTTATTATTATTATTAAGCTTTTATTTGGTATGTTTCACGAGAAAACGCACCGAATAATTAAAGACGTTCTCGCATTAGTGAATCCAGGTAAAATTCAACGATGATGCAAATGGCGGCAGCCAGAGTTTATTGTTCGAATTCATAGCACCACCTCTTATTTCCCTTCCTTACGCAAAGTATTAGACGTATAGAGTACATAAATCATACATATTCTTTTTACTTTAGATACAGTGCTGGTTTTTATTGCCAAAGACTCAAAATTGTAAGATTTATAGACGCAAAATATCAATTTCTGCAACTACTGTGCTTAAATTAATTTTGCTACTGTTTTGCAAAAAGACTGTAATAACTATCAGCAAGCTATTTAAGTATTTTCTATGTCATTTTTTTCTTTCAAGCCACTGAGGTATTTATATATGTTTGGAAAATGAAATGGGTAGTTCCGTCACAGTCTTTATATAATTCCGTCACCGAAAAAAGAGCATGGTATCAAAAATAGTTGCCTCCTTCCACATTTCAGCAATGTAGTTCAGTAAAATCAAACCTCACTATTAATAATATTATTGAATGGTTTAACCTTATCTTCATGTTTTAATCAATGCCTGAAATATTTGGTTTGTGCACGTGTAATTCCGTCGCGCAACTTTCTTCTCTTATTGCAAGTGTTCCATCATAAAATACTGTCATTTAACAGAGAATCTATTTTCTGCAGAGACAAAATGACGTTTCTTCCAAATAAGGAAACAAGATTTGAACACAAGGAAATTTTTTGCAATGCTTTGAAACATTAAAGTAGTTCACGATGGGTAACATTACGTCATGCTCAGATTCATGAAAAGTCAAAATTCATGATTTAGCGTGCAACATAGGGGGGAAATATGAATATAATATGCAATAAACTTCATTTACATTGTGTGTATGAGCTATTATAGCCTGCAGAGGTTTTCAGGTATTTGTACCATGGGGCACTAACTGACAACCAATAAAAAATACATAGCGCTCTAATTTTAAAAGATATTGTCATATTGGGAGTGAAGAACATTGCATTGCTTTTACAGTAAACTCAAGCACCAAAGCTTCCTGATATGGCAAAAATGTTTATCTTCACTTGAATTCGGTAAAACTTTTGTTGAGTAGGCTATCAAGAGACCGAGCACCCAATTTCCAGCCACCTCGATTAGGTGCTCACTCAGATTATTCTGTGCATATCAATATGATAAAATTATAATATATAATTGATTACTCACAAAATGTTATGCAGCCTTGATACCAAATAAAGTACGGGAAAGGATGCTTTCGCTTTTAGTTATAACAAAATTGTTAGTCTAGTACTATTTATTTTGCAAAAAAAAAGTTCTTTATTTATGAGGGCCGATTTTTAATGTCTGCCAGGAGCATACAGGCTTTCGTACGTGCTTGCCTGCATTTTCCATTTAAAAAATCAACGCAAGGGCAACGAGTGGCACCAAGTCTATTACCTCGTACTGAAACAAAGTACTCCTTCCTTTCACATCTACGCTCCATGACGATATTCTTATACAATGATTTCAGCTTTACCACTGAATAGGGCATTATCCACGTTATGTCATAGTAGTAAACCATACACGGTATTTCTCCAGTTGAGGTGAAAAGAATTGAATCTACAAGGTCAATAAATTAAGAGGAACCAAGCATATGCATAAATGTGACTCAAGTTAGCTTTTGGTTACAGACCACAGTTGTGATTGGCTGGTGGCGCATCCCAACGGAGATAATCCGTAATTGTGAAAATACTGTGTTTTCAGCATGTTGTAGCTTCTGTTTAAATAAAGTTAGCTAAGTCAGGTTTGCTGCATCGCAGAGTTGCTTCATTGGTGGTCATATAGGTGCACTGCCTTCCAGGCCAGGTGGGAACTTTATGGTGGGGAAGGACAATGATGTGACCCTGGCAAGAGCACAGTTCATACACCTGTATAAAGCTGACATCCAGGTGTAGTTTCGTATTTCAATTATCACAAATTAACGAGCTGGGAATTGTATAACAAAAATCCATCCATGTTTTTCTGACATTTTTATCTGTTAAATGCCGTTCACGGAATTTTAAAATACCAAAATGCTGATTTTTTAGACTGAAAAATGCTAATATGAAAAATAGAAGGATTTATAACTGTGGTCTGTGGCCTTTTCACAGGAAACAGCAGTTCATGCCCGGTCGCTGCCTTCACACTGACGGCAGTTCAATTCAGGTAACGGTATGTGCTTCACCCTGAGCATGCTGTTTACAAAATATATCTGATATGATTATAAAAGTTCGCACAAGACCTCGGAATATGAAGTATCATGGGGAGCAAATAAATCGTAAGTTAGTAGTAACATACAAAAGACTTTGATAAAGTGTGGGCTGATATGTAAAGTAATCACATATAGTATCAGGTTCTTACCAAGATACGGGACCAAGCAGTGAACCTAATTGGTTAAGTTCCCGCGCTCATGACCAAATATGGAGATGTCGTCTTTTACGAATTAGCTGATCACGTGACTGAAGTGAAATAATACTTTGTGGCGTTCCCACTCCGAAATATCTTATTTTCAGTGGGTGAATATATCGATGAGTTGCATACTTGATATTTTAAACAGGCCTACTTATAAAAGATGATACAAATTTTTACATGTTCTTTGCAACTTTGGAAATGTGAGCACCAGAGTACATATTAGAGAAGGGTAAAGAGGTTTTCCGTACTTGGATATTTATCGTGTACTTGCTTTTTGGAAGCCCTTTTATTTTCCGTATTTCGTACTGGCCATTATTTTTATTTTCCGTGCTATTTTAATAGAACGAGCTTATTACCTGCACTAGCATACGGGGCACGCGCATACACACATTAGGCTTTTTTATATTACTCTCCTTCAGACAGCAATAGAGCATAAACAACCAAAGTCCTCTGTGGGTGTAGAGACACGGTTATCACATTTAGCCCATGCGCACCACTTCCGATACTGATGCTGTGACGTTTGAGCACTATTCGCTTCAGGACAGCTATGCCAGAAATGTCAAATGCTTTAGGAAATGTATGTCCGCCACAAGCATATCTGCAAGAAGAAAACAGTATACGGGAGAAGGCATTGCAAAAGTACTGACAAGGCAAACCTTTTGAAGAATGATATACGTTGCAATACAATAAAATCAGATCACTCTGAGTCACATCAATATTATTTAAAACGATATTACTTAAAACAAAAATATTAACACCGAGGTTTGGATTCACATTCACAAGCACATATCTGGAAAAGTCTTCAAAAACTTTCAAGCTTCACGATAACCCTACAAAACATTCTTTGAAAATGAGGACTGCTTAAACAACCCATATTCAGCTCACTTCGACATTAAAACATAATTTTTAGTAATTTTGATATTAGTAAGTACACTTGCCTCTCGACCACCATTGCCAAGACCACTGTGTCTGAGCCTATTGCCCGACACAATCGAGTTGGGGTCACTCACTTGATTGTTCCAAAAACCCTGACCATCCCCTGGCTCTATCTTTCAGTTCCTCTTTGACCTGGTGGGAACTCCTGGTGCGCATGCTCCCCTGATACTTTTTTCCTCCTTGATGCGTGGCTAGTTGATGTCATCTGTGTGATGGAAGCGGGGTGGTCGGGTGTGTTTCTCTGGTAGTTGAGAGGCAAGTATACTCATTAAAACCGAAATTACTAGAAATCTAACCTATTACTTACATAACATTACCCCTCGACCACAATTGCCGATATACAAAAACACATTGGAGGAGAGTGTAACGTGACTGGTATACTGACGACATACAAGACTGCTGGAACTGACAGCCCGGGGGGTGGGGACCATCAGGCCAGATGAGGAGGTAACATCTTAAGGGAAAACCTCAGCTGTACATGAACTTGAGGCCACCAACAGCGGAAATCTGGCCAGCATGGGACCACACTGGGCCCCTGGGAAATTGCCTGCCAACCTGGTAGCTGTCAGCCACATGGGTGGACACAGTTGATTTCTACGTCTCTGGCCATTGATATCTAAGGAGACTGGTGAGTGATGAAAACTGGCGGGTGTTGGGGGGGGGGGGGAGGGCTGGTATATTATGGTATGAGGTTCTGTGAAGCAGTGTCAAAACCCTTTGGGTCTGACCACTCTGGGCTTGGACACCAAGGACAGCCACTAGGTGCAAGTCTGAATTAAGTCAGCCCTTCTCTTTGTATGCTGACCAACAGACTTCTACCTATTCAAACCCCAATGGCAACATTAGGTAGAACATTGTGATGCCCAGAGGGGATAAGGGAAGTCTAAGGACAAGTATCAGGAATCTATGGGAAGGACCCTGTCATGCCAGCAAAGGCACGCATGTCCTCCTCAAGCACTATCAAGTTGAACAAGTAGTGCTCGGTGAAAGTCCTGAACAATTGCCAGCAGCAGGGGCTAATGATATTAACAACAACAACATTCCTCAGGGTGCACCAGGAGGCATTGAAGGCTGGCACCACGTGAGCTCTAGCAAAGACTTGCTTGTGACTTGCTCACAGACCTCAAGGACCCTCTGCTTAATCCATGATGAGATCTTGCTCCTTACTGGCATACTGATGATATATAAGACTGCTGGGACTGGGCCACTGAGGGTCAGAAAGAGGGCAGAGATCTCACCCCTGGTACTGTCTGTGTGAGAGAAGTTCCAGTGTAGTGCTTTCAGCAGACACAAGGGTCATTCCTCCACGGACAGAGCCATATCCATGGCATGGAAGGTGAAACCCTTAAAGGCTGTAGAAGGATCTTGAGCCATTTGGTTCTTTGCATAGAAGCCACAATGAGGCCTCAGTGTCACTTGGGAGTGGTCAGGTGACCATTGGATTTGGTCACCAAGGGTCATCAAGGCACTCAAAGGGCCACTTCTTCGACATGACTAAACCAATGGAAGGTCCTAATGTGGTAGGGCCTGCCTGTCGACTAGTCTGTTGGTGTAGAAGGATGCTCCCAATGATAATGTTGAGGATGTTTGCCGGGTGTGAGCAGATGGCTGATCAAAATCCCTCCACAGTTCTCAAGCTCTTACTGAGCACTTCCCACTGGTATAGCAGGATATTGGATATGTCTGTGATGTGCAGAGACAATGGATGTGTTTTCTGAGCAGCAGGACAATCTGAAAACACCTTCCAATGAGCTGACCAAACTGTTAAAAAGAGGATCAAAGCTCCCTGGCAATTCTATCTGCAATCGATTCTCAGAAACCCCTGTTGTAGAAGATGTGCTGTGCAACAATTGTAGAGCTTGGAGGTTGAGCACTGGAGGGTTCCTGTAGAACACACTTGTCCACAGTTGCACCAAAGTTTTCAGCCATGCTTGTAATGTAGCAGAGGCTCAATGCTTAATTCCAACTTTGGGGCATGGGCAGAAAGCAAGAGTCTGGAGCCCTGGAGCTTGCACAACTTCTTTGCTTTGGTGAACTGCTTGCCCTTCTTGAATTCACTTCCTGCTTTTACTGGGACCACACCGGCCAAAAAGGTGGCATAGGTCATAGGGCGAGCAGGCACAGTTGGAGAGCCAGAGTATGGGCTCGTAGTAGATGCAGTGACCAAGGAAGAGAGTGACAAAACAGTCTGTCGATGCCTTGGTCTGTGTTTGGTTTGCAGAGTGGGCCTGAAGGACCTGCATCCACCTAAACAACTTCTGCCATCTCAAGAGGGCCCCAATTTGCACTCTCCAAAAGATCAGGTCAGGCAACCACTTACCATGGAATTAGCCATCCCTAGGCAACATTTGCAGGTTCCCCTCAAGTCTACAGGCCACCCTCACCTGGTGATCAATTGCTCGCAGCAATCAAAAACACAAGGAATGACACCTGGCTCGTCCAGTCCCACACTGCCCCAGTGATTTGGATAGAGCACTCAAGGTCCTCAAGGCAGCCAAAGAGATATCAGATTAAGAAGCTGTAAGGACAAAGCCCCTGGGGTCTTCTTCCAGTCTCTTGAAGGCTTTGGCAGGTGCAGAGATTGACTTTGGCTGCCGAGCATCAAATTCCATCTAATCAAGGTCTACAGGGACTGGATGTGGGAAAAATATCTGCTCTGGTGCAGAGTACCATTTCCCCTGAATGTCTGGGAGGGGGAGGTGTCACCCTTTGTGGAGATAACTGGTGGTCCGGGCCTCCACATGAACCCAAGTGCCTCATATACTGGCTGTTACTGGTTGTAGAACTCAGCTGTGAAGGGTACAGAGGAATGGAGGTTCTATGATGCATGTCCTCCAAGGACCACCCCTCGTAGGACACCATGACATCCCCAGGCTTCTCCTCCTCTGTGGAAACCACCTCCACGTCACCCACCATGCTCTAAATGAAGGCTTTGATATATTCAAAGCCATGGAGTGGGAGCAGAAGCAGGATCTGCCTGCACCATGAAAAACATGGAGGTCAGCCACTTAGAGTGTTGGCAACAGCATGAGGGCTGACTGTAAGCCTGCTGCCTGGCCCTACCATAACATGAATCCGACAGCAGGAGCTGGTCATCCTTGTTGGTGCCGATGTCTGAAGATTCAGCAACCATGAGTGAAGCACTAAGACCCAAAGCCTTGTAGAACAGCTGTTGGTCTGTTGGTGATGCTGCAGTCACTTGTGACAGAAGCATGTCTTGCATCACCATGCCTTGCCAGGCTGTAGTAATGTCTCAGCTGCCCATTCACATTTGATACAACCTCATGCTAATAATATACATATCAAATCTAACCCTCCCATTACAAACCTACATAACCAAACGAAGAGTCATTGTCGCCTCAGTTGTGGTCTTGATCTGCTCTTGGGTGGATGAGTGAGCAGGACTTCTTAGAGACTCAGAATAGAAGCTACAACCACTGCACTTAGATAGTGTACTGGCTGAAGGGTGATCACTGGAGTTTTGAGAACTTCTGGATCTCATATAGGCTCAGCACTGGCTCCACAGCTGCCAATGAACTGAGGTTATCCTGGCTGGAATGGACCTGGTAGAGCTGGAGAATCCCTTGAGCCTGATTGAAGGAGAGCCAACTCAACAGGGGGGCAGCAAGTTGCTCATCTACAGAGGTGTGACAACAGTGCTGGCTGGAGCAGTTAAAGACAAAATCTCCTCCCGCAACTGCTGCTCCTTGAGGAGCAGGAGCTCTGTTTGCCTCTCAAAGGAGGGAGTCAGGGTGCCTGGCTTAAACTCAGAGCACAGTGGAACTGCTAATGGCTCCACCCGGGACAAACACATGGGAATAGCTGGCAGGGCCAACACAAGAGTCACCAGAGAAGGCACTTGGACCCTGGAAGGGGCCTCCACTGCAGGAGCAAAAGGCTCAATACAGGTGGAGAAAGCCACTGCAGAGTTGGGGACTCTCTTCTGTTCTTCGGTGGCAGGAGCTCAGGGAATAGTCTGGGTCTTCAGTGATCGGGGATGCTGGGACTTTCAACCCGAGTGCTCAGGGAATAGGCCATGGCTCCAAAATGCCCAGAGAAGTACCTGTAGGCTGTCATCCTGGGCTGAGAGGAGGGAAAGAATGCCCTGTGCATCTCTGCTGTGTTCCTAGCCATAGACTCCAAGCAAAGACAAGCCTCAGGTCACTGGCTGAGGGAGCACTGGTGGTCGCCTGTGGCTTAGCTGGACACTCCTGATCACCAGGAGGTGATCTCTTGCTTCCCTGCTTGCGACAATGTTGCCTCCTCTCTTTACACCCTGGGGGGTTTTAGGTGTTGCAACAACAGCCACCTGAGTGTGTTAGTGAGCCTCATGGATTTACCTTTGCTTCTCTAGTAGAGGCGCACAAGAAGACTGAATGTAATCAGAGTCCAAACTATATCATTTGGCAGCAACAGCTTGCCACCTACATCTACCTTTATTGCTCTTCTTTTTGGGCTGCTAGAGCAGCCACTTTTCCTGTTCCAAATCATTACAGTGCTTTTTTCGTAAGAGTAAACATAGCCAAGTTGCTGACTACTATAGCAAGCCAACAGGGCCATAATGCATATATCTGGCATGTTGACAAGCCTCCACTACCCGTAGTTGAGGCTCCACTTTGCTTAGTTGAGCCAACTAATCAGATTTGTCTCCACTAGACGTTGCTGAGAACATGTTTTCTACGATGCATAGTCAAGCTTCAGCGACGCATAGTGGAGCAACTTATGGCCCCTTTCACATTAAGACAAGCAACCCAATCATTTACATTCTTACAAACATTACTGATATGAAAACAGCCAATCAAATTAGAGTCTCTACAATGCGTAGCAGAAACATGAAATTCTGTATAATGAGTTGTTGATGCAGCAAATCAAATTTGAATCTTCACAATGCGTAGTCGAAACTTGAAATTCTCCATAGTGTTGTTGAGGCAGCCAATTAAAATTACAGTCTCTACAATGCGTAGTGAAATGGTTACAACCAGTGTTTCAAAAAGGAGGTTGAAAGGGTATCAACTTTCATTTAATTGTTCCCCACAAGAGAGAAAAACAATGAAGGAAAGAATGGATCATCATGGTCAAGTGGCCAAACGACTGGGAGCCTAGTAAATTTGACCAAATTTGCTCCAGCTTTCTGGCATTTCATTGGAGGTTGACGACCACCAGAACGATTTCCCATTTTACCCCTATTCCTGGGCCATAATTGGAAAATACTGCCTGTGCCTTGGAACAGGGCATGAAGTGTACTAGAGTATTTCATGACATTTTTTTTAAACATGAGAATACACGAAATTGCAAGTGTCGATAAATCTTACAATTTTGAGTCTATGGCAATAAAAATATCAGCACTGTATCCCCCTTACAAAGTCCTTTTTATTGCCGTATAATAAGATATGGTTTGTCGATATATTTAGAAGAAAATAACTTGAAGCCTACCGAGACCAGCCAAGACCGGCGGTAGGTAATGAATGCCGGTGATGCTTAATCTTTCCCCCTGGTCTCAACAGCGTGCCTCTGTATGCCCCGGGCATGACCCTGTAATTGTTAAGCGATTTTGTAGAAGTGATAAGTTCTGGTATTTTTGGCCAATTTTCCATTGTTATATATCAAAGTAGAGCTTATTTATTTTTTAAAAAGTTTATGTATAATTTTATACTTTTACTTATTGTACTTTGCATACAGAAGGGAAATAAGAGGTGGTATTATAATTTGAACCAGTCTGGCTGCCACTATTTGCATCCCTCGGCTACACATCATTGAGTCCATGAATATCTAATGTAGTCGAACAGGTCTAATACAGTTTACAAGAGCGTCAGTGATTAGATAGTTTGGCTACATGTTATGGGAGGCATAAATTTCTCCACTACCAATCGCTGAGGCTAAGCGACGCCTTTTTGATGCCTCCCTAGGCTATGCATTGTCGAGACCATTAATTTCTTAATGTGTAGTCTAACAGGTCTTATACAGTTTACAAGAACTGAATCTGTGGATCCTGGCTCTTTTCATATAGGTATTGCTGACCAACCATGGGAGACTTCCAAGATACTACTGGTACTCACTTACTCCCATAGCTCGCCAATGTGGTATTACTGGATCCAATACCAGACTTCTGTTTTCCAGTAAGGTCCATCTTGCACAGGCATTTTTCATCCTTCTGTTGGCCTTGGGTGTAATTGCCTCAAACCCCAGACCAAACTGGTGCTTCCAATGTGGTCGATGTGCTGAACCAGTGAAGAGAGACCCAAAAGGCATTGCCTGTGACCTGTGTGAAAACTGGTACCACACCCGATGCCAAAACATGGACCTTGCCACATACGCAAACTTAGCAAATACTGATTCAGACTGGTTCTATGACTGTTGTACTCTACCTCAATTTACCGCCTCTTTTTTTTCAATAATTCTAGTGACTCATTTAACTTTTCTTTCATTGATCTGTTTTCTACTAGTCCAGCTATGGACAATGTCGACCCCAAGCCAATTGGCATTGCCGATGGTTGTGATAAATTTATCTCCTCTAAAAGGTTTCAAAATATGTCATGTAAATTCGGGTCAAGGTGGACTGTTAAGCCACCTTGACGATCTAATTTCACTGTTATTGGTTTCTGTTCTAAACAGACATGGAGAACTTTTTGTACAACTTGAAAATTCTAATTGTATTTGTGTCTTTTTGCCCAGAACCACTTCCTAGCAGTAATTACCCTATTCCACAGTCCGAATTTTTTACCCTCCATAACCTAACCTGTCCCTGTCTAGCCTATATACATATGGAATTATTATTGTCCATATTGCACACGTTCCTCTGTAAAATTTTCACAAAGGCTGTATCAAACCAAATAAATTAAAGGGTCTTCAGCGGGTACTACTAAACATGTTTCAGGGCCTATTACCCGTACATGTCTCTCTGACTAGCGGCTCCTTATCTAAGCTAAATATTAAGCAAAGACAACCCATATAATAAAGAATAAATATGAACGTGGCAAATGATGAATTAGTTAAATATGTGAAGTTGCTTATAAATGCAGAGCTTCATTATGAAAGAAGAATACCTGTCAAACAAACCATAATTACTAAATTTTATAGTGCAGGTTCAGACAAGAACAATTTCACTTACCCCTGAACCAATATGTACCCTTTCTAGCTGTACAGCTTATCATAGTTAAACCACCTGCCAATGTATAACTGAAGTGGAAACAAGCTTGGGCATTATATTCAGTCCCAGTGATTGTAAATTAAACAGTTGCAGCTAGACCACCTGTACAAACCAATTGTGACACTGTCATGACATGGGATTTTAATATTGACTATTCTCACGTTGATGACCCTTCCTCAAAAGCAAGTAGCTTAAATGATATTATTGCATCCTATGGATTCTGTCAATCTATAAAAGTTCCTACCAATATCACAGTCTCTTCAGCACCCATCATCGATTTAACTTTGACAAATGTAGGAAATTACAGTGCTGGTGTTGGTGTACTATCTGTAGCCGATCATCTCATGAAATTCATTATTTTATATTTTAAACCTAATAAACCAAACCATCGTTTCATAACATCTTGAAATTTAAAAAAAAATAGACCCCCATAAGTTTTTGACAGACCTTACCAAAGTACCTTGGCATGTAAATGAATGTTTTGAAGATATAAAAAATATTTGGATGGCATGGAAATTTCTATTTGAAGATATCGTAAATAATCACGCTGCTCTTCGTAACAATTGAGCCTCAAAATTCAAAATCTGCTGGTTTGCAAAAGTTCTTACCACATTTCTCTGGTAGATTTACTTTTCTACCAGTCTCTTCATATGATGCAACTAAACTTCTTGCCGAATTAACTACGAATAAGGCCACTGATCTTGATAATATGCATGCCAGACTGTTGAAGATGGCATCCCTGGCCACCTCCAACAGTCTGGCATATATTTTCAATAAATCTTTGTCTCCTGGTACTTTTCCTTATGCATGGAAAATGGCCATCACACCTATTCATAAAAAAGGCCCAAGGACTGAGGCTGGCAACTATTGTACAGGGTCAACTATCCTCCTATCTCAATCTTACCTGTCATCTCAAAATTATTGGAACAGATTGTACATTTCCAAATTTATAACTTCCTGTCTGAACACTCAACGTATTAGTATCTCAACAGGTTGGGTTCATACCCAAACACTCCACTTAGACTTCCCTTCAGAGTTTCACTAAATCTGTTTGCAGTGAAATTGGGAATTACAAATCTGTGCGTATTATATCCTTCCCTTTGCAAAGCATTTGACACTGTCGACCACAGTAGTCTCCTTCAAAACTCTCTCATTATGGTATTCAAGGAACATTGCTGATTTTGTTAAATAGTTACCTTAGTAATAGGCAGCAGGTTGCTTGTGTCAATGGAAATCTTTCTAGTCCAGACACAATTACTACCGAAGTCCAGGGGTCAATTCTTGGACCGCTACTCTTTATTCTTTATATTAACGATATTTCTGCTTGATTGACCACTCCTCAGTGAGTTTATATGCAGATGATACATTGTTGTGTTTTGTCAACTCAGATATCAGTATTTTATTTTGAACCGTAATTTGTCCTGTGTTGCAACCTGGTTAAAAGCTAATAAGCTCAGCCTTCACATCCGAAAAAAAACATGCAGTATGCTAATTAACAACAAAACTGGGTCTCCTTGTCAGAATTTGACCTTAATTTTTAATAATGAGAAAATTAATCATGTAAATTCCTGTAAATACCTAGGTGTCTCTCTCGACTCACATCTTTCTCTGAGCAATTTGATAACGTTTATAAGAAGTTAAAGTGAGCTCTTGTTTTTTCAGCAGAGCAGCTAAATTTATTCCTATCAGTGCTCGTATCACTTTGTATAATATCTTAATCCTTACCCCATACAGACTCCTACATCACTGTTTGGAGCCCTAGTCTGTGTAATATAGACCTGGCCAAGTTGCAACGCATTCAAAAAGAGCAATGAGAACTATCCTGGAATGTCACCCCAGGACTCGCGGGTATGTTGGACACTTTGAAATGGGTGATTATAACACAAAGATTCCATTATTTCAATTATATTTTTTTGGACAATACAAAAAAAAACAGACACAACAAAAATTTAAAAATATGTGTACATTAGCCTCTTCTTTACATTCCTACAATACCAGGTTTTCCAAACGTGATCCTATTCATCATAACCTCACTGATCCTAATTTAAAAATTCCTTTGGTGCCAAAATTTTGAATCGAATCCCCCAGCATATCGTGATGTAAGCTCCCAGTTTAGTTTTAAAATTTTTTTACACATATTTCTACGAGTGTAGATCTCTTTTGACCTTCTGGGGCAGAGCCGTTTAATTCTGGCCTTGTCTCAATTTCATGAGAGAAGAGGAGGTATATTCATGATCTCACATGTACTATTGTGCCAGCAATGCCCCTTCAGTGAATTTTAATAACATATTTTTATATATCTGATGTAGTTTTACCCGTTTTACTTGTTATGGGCCTCCGTGTCTAAAAAGACTTTTATTCTGAATATGGATTGCCAATAAAACCTTGAAACCCAGATGAACATTGTCTCTGCAACGCATAGTGGAGACGGTAATCTTATTTGTTGGTTCGACTATGCGTTGCCGAGCCTCGACTATTCACAGTAGAGATTACAATCTGATTGGTCTGCTGGACCACGCGTTGTGGAGGCTCGGCTACGCATAAGACCTTTGCGTTATGGCCCTGTTGGCTTGCCATTCACTACAGGATCTAGGGATCATCCAAAGTATTTATATGTAATTTCAAAGCAATTAGTTCAGTGGTCTCAAAAAGTCGTCAAAAGTAAAACATCGCCCGACGTGACCATTTGATTAAACTACGCAAGTATAGCCACACACTGGTATCCCGTTGTCAACCATGATAATATGTACTGTCACTAATACATGCATAAAGTTATACATCGGTTAAAAATCATGGAATGACAGTGGCACCACCAAGTGAACAATGTTGGCGAAGCCCAAGTCAGCCTATATTTTGACAGAGGGTGAGCAAAATCTAGAATGTGGTTTGGCAATACAAGAAAACAGAAAAAGTGGCATAGTCACCTTTGTGCAAATTAAGAGCCAGAATTACTTGGTTTTAAAGATTAAATGAATGCTTTTTCACAAAAAGTCATAAAACATGAAAAAAATCAATCGAGGGTGATCATTTGGAAAAACTGGTGCGGACTCACCAAAGGTATATCCAAACCAGGCTTGAGGAAAATTGGGCCTACGATTTTCGAAAAATTGACCTGGTTTGGGGTCCCACGATGGACAAAAACAAATGATAAAGGTTCAGCTGACTGACTCAAATTCATTGAGATATTTTTTTAACAAGCTTTGTAAAAGTTGACCTAAGGTACATACACCCTCACCA
Organism: Hermodice carunculata; assembly: GCA_964020975.1. Lineage (NCBI taxonomy): Eukaryota > Metazoa > Annelida > Polychaeta > Eunicida > Amphinomidae > Hermodice > Hermodice carunculata. Next base: position 21,664 of record CAXHWN010000052.1, on the reverse strand, counting down.
AGTACAGAAAGATTCTAGCTAATAGTTTTTGAAAAGTAAAGACCGCGTACTGGCGGTGGGCAGGCAGACAAACGGATGAAAGCTTATCCCATGGGTTTAGCCAAGTTACCAATAAACTAAAAGAATACAAGAACTGGTTCAATTGAGTAGTTTGCTTGCCATAAGGATGAAAGATACGCTTTTTAAGTAAACATAGTATAAGTAGTGAATACATAGTGGTAAAATTTCAGATTGTAATGTACATTGAGGCGCGATGAAACCAGAATTTATTGACAGTACATGTTTTCATAGTAACAAAGGCCTGTATTTCATATGATTGAAGTTTCAAATGGACCATGCTATGCTTTTGCTCAAGCTTATTTTTAAAAAATCAAGCAAAGCTGATCGTCAATTTAGAAAGTTATAAGCGTGTTCCAAATACCGTGAAGCTTATGGCCGAAGTTTAAATTATTATTTTTGACGTCTACGTAATCTATGGGAGTTGTACTGTTCAATAATTCACAAAATCCTGGGTTTTGCTTTTCAAAGCCCTGAGTTTTGCTAACAAAACAACAGGTTTTATCATAAACCCAGGTTTTGTTTAAATCCTGAATTTTGATGTAATTCTGGACAAAAGCCTGGGATTTGTGTTAAAAAAAACTGAGTTTCATGAACAAAACTTAGGGTTTGCGTACAAATACCGGGTTTTGAAGCAAAAACTTGGATTTTGAGCATGAAACCCACAGTGTAAAATCATAACTTTGAATTTTGATTACTGAAACTCCGGTTTTACCAGAAAACCTTGGGTTTTCTAACACTGTGAAATAATAGGCCAAAACCCAAGCTTTTGCAGTCCACAAAACTGAGGGTTTTGTGATATCACAAATCTCTGGGTTTTAAAAGTGCAATACCAAGGGTTTTGTAATCAACCAATCATGACAGCTGTAACTTGGTAGGCTGCTCACATTTAAAATAGAGCCAAACTACAAGGGGCTCAATTTGTATGACGTTAACATCAACTGGCATATTCAAGTTTGTTACCACGCGCATAGTCTAAAATTTAGTTCTATATGACACGATGAGGATATATTTGCTTTTAGTTGTACCACGCGCATTGTACAAATTAAGTTGCATGTGACACGATGAGGGTATACTTGCTTATTATTGCATTGTGTTCATATATATCAACCGGTGTATTGCAGTGCCCCCACACCGACCTGCTCGTGCAGGCACACTAGACAAAGCCCAGAGCATTCAACAGTTTTGAGCCTCTATGGTCATGATTTGTCTGGGAAATGACTGATTGCTGTTGCCACTGACCAGAGTGTAAAGTTACGCAAAATAAATTGCTTTGTTTTGATTTGGAAATCGAATCACACAATAAAAGCCGTGTTGTGGGTGGTTGGTGTATCCATAAGACCAAATTGACGGTGAATTAGAAAACCATGGGATTTGTGACGTCGCAAATCCCAGGGTTTTGCGATTTATTCAAAACAGTGGGATTTGTGTTGATTACGGAACAAAAAAAAGGAAACTGCAATACCCAAAGTTATCAAAACAAAACTCAGGGTCTTGCAAACTAACAAGATGACTAAAGCATATTACAGAACACTTGGTTTTATGGAGCCACAAAACCCTGGGTTTTATAAATTATTGAACAAAACAACTGCAGAACCCAGGCTCACCATGACAAAACCCAGAATTTTGAAACAATTCGTTACAAAACCTTAGGTTTTGCCAACAAAATCCCAGTTTGGCCCACAAATCCCTGGGTTTTGTGCATTTTATTCAACAATTTTTTTTAAGATGCTATTTGTTTTGTTATAAAACGGAGTTCACAAAACCTAGGTTTTTGCCAGAGGTTTCTGTTACAGAACCCTAGGGTCTTGTGAATTGTTAAACAGTGCAACTTCCATAGACGTCAGGCAGGAACGGGTATGGCACTGGTGCCCTGTCCTGGAACTTTACAAGGGATAATATGCTTTTGAAAAGCGCTAAGAGTGTGCTCAGGTGAGATAATATCCTGTCTCAAGTTACCCAAACATTACAGGTAAAGTCTATACACTGTAAAATAAAGAAAGGCATGCTTCTAGAATGCTGCCAAAAAACCGGGTGGAAACCCTTCTGGCTTGTCGCTGAAATCCCCGGACTCTCACAGATATGGTTAAATAAAAACCCCGCGATAGATGACCACTGTGGTCAAATTAATGTATTTTACTTCCCCGATGCTACTCATAAACCAGCAGTGCAAACCTACTACTTTCAAACATACGGTTAAAGAAATCCCATATATAAGCTATAAAACCAATTGATACTTGATTTTGTTTAAGTTGTTTAATTCACCACTGCAAGCCTAAAGATATAACATATCTGTTTCAATAAAAATCCTGAAATAATCTACCAACACATTCAAATAAGTGTATCCAACGTTCCCCGCATTGTTGGTGGACATGCATCGGACCTCTCTGCATGAACCAGGTACGAAAAGGTACCTGTTTAATCACAAAGGAGAATAATAAACAGCTATGAATGTGCATTGTATGTAAACGTGATAAGCTCTTGACAACATACTAATTCTTCCGAAAGACTTAAAGATGTGAAACCAAATATCACCATCATCACTTTCATAAGATGTCTTTACGAAGCAGAGAAGTCCTGTGTTCGATTAGAAGGAAACACAATAAAGGCAGTGGGTGAATATGTGTATATTGCGTTCAATTGAGCATTGTGTTTTGATAACAAAAACTGATCTAAATTGTTTACAAGTTCAAGTGCTTCTAAGAAATAAAGAAGGTAAATGAATTTAAAAAGCAACCCCAAGTAAACATAAACATAACATATTTTGTTGCCATCAATAAGGATTGAAAATTCTTAACATACCGCACCTTACTAATGTTTATAAATGTTTCAAAGAAAGAAAGAAAGAAAGAAAGAAAGAAAGAAAGCCACTGTCCTTTCTCCACAGACAAACAGAAACATACCTGCTACAATTAGCGAATACAGAAATATGCACAGTGATCTTATTGTCTGACCTTCTTTTAAAAACAGGAGAGACCTACGCAACTGGCTTCCTGTCTAATCATTTGATAAAATAATTATGTTTAAATTAGTCATTCCTGGGGAATTGCCTAGTTATTTAAATTAATTTTTGGGCCACTCTGGTATTCAATTATGTACGAAGGTCACTCAGGCAGGGAGCCCAGCACTCAACGTAAAGACTCTGGGTGATTATTACTGTCGTCCATCTGTAGTCAGAGGTAGATTTGCACTCATTCCCTTTCGGGGGGTCTAGTTACATCAGCATACATAAAATCCCTGGTCCATAGCTTCACCTCACTTGCACAAAGTAACCCCCTTCCCCTGTACAGATGTACTTTTCCCCATAACTAAGTCCTGCAACAACCAGAAAACAGTACATGTGCGATAAGACGCCTCCTGAATGCACTGTGTATTTGTGCCATCAAGCCTCACCAGCTAAGACATACCATTTTCATTGGAACCAAAAGTATATGTATTTCTAAGTACCACCATGCACTGCACATTTTAGGAGGGCGCGTGGAAGTTCAGCTGGTCCTCAAACTGCAGCCATACCAACGTAAACTGCAGCAAGACCAACGTAGATGAGTTTTGAGTCGTTTTTCATTGTTTATTCACACTTGTTAATTGCGCTACGTAATTCTAAATAGTAAGGTGTGGCTAGCTTAACAATTATGATGACAACCTTTATTATTTTCAACATCTCTGACGTCACTCTTTCCAGACAAATACTTAAACATGGGTAGAAATGCTTCAAACGTCACAAAATAACCATGGATTTTACAACCCAATAATTCTTCTATTTTACACAGGTTTAATGGGCTTGAAATCTCAAGGACTCGAGGCTGCCGTTATCAAGGTCTGAGGATTAATTTTTTTCTCAGAAGCCTCAGATGACCTGAATTCTTTTCAACCTACTCTAGTCATATTTCTTAAGACTCCATTGTATTTGTGGTGTTGGGAAAAGCAAATGAGTACATATCAGGATAAACTTGCCCAATGTCATAGACAGCTGCATTACACAGACAAAAGCACTGGCATGAGAATTTTATTGGGGTCCTTTTTATTGAGATATATATGTTAATGGGGAAATTATGATTACTCCCATCCAGCTGCATCTACTTTTTTCCTTTATGAGCTTTTTTTCTTCATATCAATTCTTGTCACTGACTAATCCTCAACATATATTGAACAATTATATGCAAGTGTAATCTTTCCATTTTCACATTTGAATGGAGGTGTTTGACCAGAGCCTTTGCGGACAATTATCATTAACAAGCAAGTAAAAATCATAAAATGATTTGGGTATCATACCAACGTTTTGAAGTGGATAAACCTTTCTCTTCTTTTCTTGTCGTGGATATGGCTCTGTTGAAAATGTTTTAGGGGTCACATCACCATTTTGGGGTGTAGGAACCTCTATCTTTTTATAATACGGTGATAGGGCTCGGTTGAAAGGAAGGAATTTCACGTGAATTCTTTATTTATTAGAAAAAAATGCCTGTGTGGTCACAATAAGTTAATCTCTGCTGAGCTACTCTGCCAAGTGACATACTGAAAGATTTTAGAGGGACATTAATATGCTTGTCTCGTATTATCCAGTTTTCTCTCATAAAACAGACCTAAGAATAGAGGCTGCAACATGTAGGTGGGTCTTTTTGTGGTAAGACGAGTACCTATTTCTCAGACATAATGCAACTGCATGACATTACAAAAGATATTACCTATTAAATATTACTACGACACATGCATAATAATTTCCGCCACAAGCACGGAATTCACATCTATCAATCACGGAGGACACTCGCGCATGTGACTGTCACAGACAGGACTTTAGGGTCTTTTAGAGAAATTTACGTTTCCAAATGCCAAAGTCATATTCATTTAGTGCTTCATGAATAGGATATTAGAATAAATGTCCGTCTGCCTGGACTAAGTATTCTTTATTTTCAAAGTATTAGTAATATCCCGCCTGCCAGGCATAGGCAGCTGCGCGTATCTCGCCAGACGAGACTATGTTTATTGAGAGAACTAGGTATGCAGTTGTGGCGGGAGATTAATGTGCATGCCTCGTATCGGTGTATAGGTCGATCAATTGGACAAGCTCTCTTATCTCACACCAGGCATGAGGTAGGTGTAACTTGGCTGTGACCTATCCGTACTATGCACAACTATAGCTGGACACAAGGGATATCAGCAGCTCAAGTGTAAGCTCTTACTTATGAAAGTCTGCATAGGGGGGAGAGGAGTTGGCCCAGTTTGAATGCCGAAAACCCCGAATCCACCTCAATGAATGTTCATCCAGTGAAACGACACAAATGTATTTCGGGACCTCCGCCAGTGTCACGTGCTTGCGCAATTGCCCGAGAGGATGTTAAGGCTGAAGTTCGTTTTATTTATTCAGGGCACCACAGATTACCTTAAGGACAGTGATGATCCATTTGGATATTGGTTTCCTGCTGGCAATAGCTGATTTAGTTTTATTGAGACGAGACGAGGTGTCTCTTTCTCTGCATATATATTATATGGTTTGAAACAGAGAAGGAGATACCTCGTCTCGTCTCAACAAAACTAAATCAGGTATTGCCAGCAGGAAACCAATATCCAAATGGATCACCACTGTCCTTAAGGTAATTTGATCACATATTATGTGATCAAGGTTGAGCTCTGACTGGATGTAGTTTTAAGGCCTGTCGATGGGGGCCAAAAAAGCCTGAATCGAGAAAATCTAGGGTTATTATTTTTGGCCACAAAGCTTTGCAAGATTTCTTGATTACCTCCATTTTTAGGTCGTCCAAAAGTTGTAACAAAGTTGGCACCTCTTTCATAATGCATACATTCCTATTTATTACTTGGTACGCCCATAGGAATTGCAATGATAATTCACATTTTGGACTTCTCCAAAACCGTCAACCAGATTCACTTCAAAACTGATGGGAATGTACCTTACGTGAGTCTCTACCAAGTGTATTCAAATAGGCACACTCTATTTAAAAAAAAATAGTAATTTTCTGGTTCGGGGGGGGGGGTAAAATCTTTTTAAAACCCTTTCCTCCAATACCACCCTTTCAATTATTTTATAGTTGTATAGGAGCGCTTCCGTTGACGTCTTAAGTTGTCAATATCTTTCGTGTTTAGCTGAGAAAATTTGTTAGACAGCTGAGCTTACAGGAGGGACAATCATCGGTCATCCTAAGTCGGCTGTCCATCCGTCCACACTTCACATTTTCGACTTGTACAGAACCGTCAGCCAGACCCTCTTCAAAATTGCTGACAACGTACCTTGGATGGCCCTCTGCCAAATTTGTCCACATGGGCACGCACGAGTGATTTTTGGATTTTAAATATATTTGTTCTTTCGTTTTTTAGCAGAATTTTTCAAGTATGCTCCAAATCGCTCGGCCAATTGCTTCGAAATTGCATGGGGATACTTCTGGGGACCCCAAGACCTGAATTTGCTAAAGTGGTGGCGCTGCAATTATTTTTCTGCTTTGTGTAAAATTGTGTGTCTTAAAGCTCTTTTCTTCTTCAAAATTGTTTTGAGACCAGGTGGAAATTTAGCTTGTGGAAAATTCAAACTACGTTTCACCAGGTGATGATATTCTTCATCCCTGGTTTTTAGCAAAATTGTCAATCTGGGTATTTATTGGTAAGTCAATGGAGACTCTAATGGAAAGTCACGTTTTTTACTTTTTCTCCATATCCACTTCAAACTTGGTAGCAATTTAACTTAGGCAGGTCTCTATCACGTTGGAGCAAATGGTCAAGCCCTATTGATTTTACATATTTATGAACTGTTTTGTTCATTTTTTGGAAAAATCTTACAATGTCATTTTCCAAATCTACCTTGCTAATTGCTTTTGAATTGCATGTGGACACTTCTGCCCCCGTACCTTAATTTGTTCTCCTCCAAAAGAAAATCACTGAGATTGTTCTGAAACTTGGTGGAAACGTATATTGTGTAACGACTAAACTTAGTGGGTAATGATATTCCAGAATCCTGATTTTGTAGTGACATTTTCAATTTGGGAACTTGTCGGTTGATGCATGCATTCCTATTGATTTCCAAATCCATGATGTAATTCACATTTTTGACTTCTCCAAAAGGGGTCCACCATATTCACATCAAACTTTGTCGAGGTATATCTTGGTTGGGTCTTTTTGTTTAAATGGTCATGCTCCAATTTTTTTTTTTTTTCTTATGACATTGTGTTGTGTTTGGTAAAATCGTATTTCTGTTTTACTAGGTAAATAAATGGGCATTGTCATGGTCACATTTTCAACTTTATTTCCAAAAGCATTAGCCAGAATCACTTCAAACTTAGAGGTGTGGTACTTAAGGTAGATCTCCATAAAGTCTATTCAAACGGTCGCGCTCTAGTCATTTTTCGTTTTTGGGGGTGGGGGAGTGGGCGGGGCGTAGCATCTGAAAGAAGAACTTTCTCCAAAAGTGTCTCACCAACTGTTTTCAAAGTGCACAGGCAAATCCCCGTACCTTAACCTATATGACAGGTTGCGCTTTAATGTTTTAGTATTTCTATGACTTTTTTTCAGTATTTTCGACCTCTCCCAAAATGTATGTTGGATTCTCATCAACCTTGGTGGGTATACACCTGGACCCAATCTGTTTGTTCACTGCAGGTGCTAGTGGCATTTCCTTATTTTTAACGAATTATTGGTTGGGGTACTTGTACAAGGTGGCATTGGTGTTATAGAAATAGCAGTGACTGTGATGTATAGGCTTATGTCTCAGTATCCTGGTATTGCTGATTTTGACCTTGAAAGGTCAAACTGATATCTTGGCTTATATCTCGGGAGTGATGGATCTTCTGTCTGAAGTAACTATGAAATACTAAGAAGATATTTCCTTTTGGTGTTGAGAATTTTGACTTGCAATGACTTTGAAAGGTCAAACATATTAACTTTCATGTTGATTATGGTGGATTCTGTCACTTTTCACTTTAAAAAATGACTCAATGAGTGAGTGAGTGAGTGAGTGAGTGAGTGAGTGAGTGAGTGAGTGAGTGAGTGAGTGAGTGAGTGAGTGAGTGAGTGAGTGAGTGAGTGAGTGGCTGAGTAAGTGAAGAATTTGTTACTGAAAACGGTGATAAAAGTCATACAGAAATGACTGGGTTATTATTTTGAAGGCCACAGGACCACATCAGTCTGTGAATGCAAGATCAACTGAGCACCAGACTATTATTGTCCTCTAATTGTGGTCACAATCTAAGTCAACAGGAGTCAATTTGTACATTTTGCTGCAATGAAAGGTCGCTTGTTGTATGGAGTCCCATTGTCTTCACAGAAGGAGAGGCCACATACGTTACTATAGGTACAACTGTTTCAGTACTGTGTCAGACCACATATTGTTGGCACTACTGTATCAGCACTGTTTCAAGTCAAATATTTTAGGTACTATTGCATGAGCAAAACAGGTTTTGCGGATAAAATAGCTTTCTTCAATTTTGCATTTCAGATATTCTCTTCATTGGTAATTTTTATCATGGCCACAAAAGATTTAACATGGGTGACGACCATGCTCATATTGTGTTCAACGGGATTCAGATTGTTAGTTCACGGAAATCAATGCACACACCACTACATTGAAGCACAAATCATTTGCCATGAATGGTGGTGATTTTGTATACATTTCAAAAATACATAAACCAGATCTGAAGAAAGTGACAATTACTGTACAAAATTTTGGATGTTCAACAGATAAATATAGGGCTTACTTTACTTGCACCTTGCAGTGCTAAAGGGTACAAGAGCTCCACGGAAAATATTACCATCACCTCGAAGAGTTCTGCTGCACATTTGTTGCACAAATGCTTCTTTCATGTATCAATCATCTACATATCCCACATGCCCTTACTATTGTCAAGATATTAATGGCACTACCAAAGTTGGTTATTCAATCAATAACAGTTTCTAATTGTTCCTTTCTCTGAATCAATACTTAATGTAATAATTACTGGGATAAATACCTATCTATTAATGTGTACATTCTCTCAACAATTCTGGATAAAGGAAGCCCAGAATTGCACTTAAACGGTGCCCTGTGATGTGAAAGGCAGTAAGGCTGCTGATCAGGACACACCCCGACTCCCACCCCCACCCCCGCCCATTCAACTTTACCAAACAGGCTTCCAGTGCCATACGTATGATCACTGTCGGCGATCTGCCATCGGAAGTGGATGAATTATTGGTTTTTCAATCCAGCCATTCTAAGAACATCATAAATACAGAACTATTAATGTAAATGAGACAATGTGCACTGCATGTGTGACTGTTCTTTTGCACCACGCATTAATTTGCCATCTCTGTTGAAGCAAATTCTGGCTTCCTGTATCCTTTTTATAGGAATTGGCAAGACCACCAGAAAACCTGGCTCATTTTTCTGTTTAGTGTTTTACTGACTTAATGCCACCTTATTCAACAATAGTCCTAAGATAACTTTAGTTACAGTCATGCTTGTTCCTGAACAGAGGCATTACCCACATTCACAACTCAAAACATCTTCTCTTGTCTGCTCTGTTGATATGTCAAAATAATATCTGACTGACCATCTGGTAGAAAGGCAATCCATTCATTGCTTTTCCCTCCCAGGGTCCACATCTATGTCGTCATTGTCGACAAACGTGTTTCAGAAAGAACTTTCATTTGTTTCATTTGTCGGAAGGAGTCTCATTCAAACAAACTTTAGGAACCTGAAGGCATGACAATGAACATGCTAATGCACATTGTCTTTGGGTGCTGATTGTTCTCAGCAGGAGATGTGCGATGCAGTCGTGGTCATTCTTTAAAAGTCACCCGAGGAAGCACTGCAGTTCCTTATAACTTAAATCCTGGTGGCAGAAATAGGATCGACGGCAATTGTACAAGGAGAGTCTAGGCTTGTTTCTCCACAGAAACATTACAATAAGGATGGTCCAGTTCCTTTAGTACTAACTTAATACTCTCGACTCCAAAAATGTAGAAATCACAGTTGTGATTCAGTACAACTTGTACAACTCTACAACAGCCTTCTAACATGATTTAATTGATGTATGAAACCGAGTATAACTAGTGGACCATGCAAACAGTCATGTCTTTATATGTAACACTTTTACCATTTTCGAACTACCTGGATAGCTGCTATCAGCATGTCATTATCCAGGGCAAAATTCTCTAGCTGGGGTAAAATTAACACCAGTGTCCCACATGGTTCTGTTCTGGGACTACTATTATTATTAATATATATAAATGATATTATTGACGTGGTTCACTCCAATATAAATCTCTTAGCCGATCACACTACTCTCTACTTAGATATAGAAAATCCTATTATTGCTTCCGAAACTGTCAATTCTGATCTTCTTTCCTTACAAACGTGGTCTGAGGATTGGCGTGTTAATTTTAATTCTGAGAATCCATGCTTATTACTAGGAAAACAAAACCGATCCGACATTCAATTTCAAGGTCGAGTCCTTGATGATGTGTATCAGCACATGCACCTTGGAGTCACGTTGCAATCAGATCTCAAATGGTCAGATCACATTAATGACATCACAAATAAAGCCACTAAATTGGTTAATGTCATGAAGAGCCCAAAATACAAACTTGACAGACAAACTGTGGAAACTGTTTATATTTGGTTTGTTAGGCCAATATCGCAATATTCAAGTCCAGTATGGAGCAGATGGACTGAAAATGAGCAAAACACACTTGAACAGCTTAAGCTCGAGGCTGCCTGAGGGATGACCTGTGCAATGCATGGTACTAGTAATGCAAAGTTGTATGAAGAACTAGGATGGCACAAACTATCCATAGGAAGGAAGCGTCAAAATTAACCTTAATGTACAAACTCTTAAACAACCGTTACCCCTAGTAGCCTCAGCTCTGTTGTTCCTACAAATCCTGTTGGGGAGACTTCCAGATACGAAAATTGTCACAGAATCGACCTACCTCACTTTTGGTCTTGTACTGAGTCCTTTGATAAGTCCTTTTCCCATTCTGCTGTCAGATTTTGGAACATACTTCCTTTTGGATTTCACCAAGTATCAACACTCAAGGAATTTAAATCTTATTTACCCCCCCCCCACCTGTTGAAAGACCTGTCTCATTTTTCTGAATTACTTACTATGGAAATTGTTCTCTTTCTATCATGCACACTCATGTGTATCTCGTACTCTCCCAGCTTAATTTTCACCTCTTCAAAATTGGAGTTAAGGACTCGCCTAAACACTCTTGCGGTTCGTATAATGAAGATACATGTCGTTATTTCTTTGCTTGTGCCCTTTACATCTCACCCAGGTCCAGACTACACACTGAAGTGTCTACCTTACCCCTGTTTACTTTACAATCTATATTATTTCGTTCTTTGGAATGCTCTTTTGATGACAATATTTTTTTTTTCGACAGTACATGATTCTATAGCTGCAATGAAATATTTTGAAGCCATCCGGTATTAATTGATGCAAATTGGACTTAACGAATTACAAATAAGCAACTAAGTCTATAAACTACAACCATTATGACCCGTGAGTTACGGCAGAGATCATGGTGGACGAACCCCTTTGGGGGGTGCTCTAAAAATGGACTTATCATGCGTGCTGGATATATATTGTCTCTCTAATGGACTATGATATGACATAGTTCAAATCGGTGATCAGAAATTTGTTTCCTGGGGTTCCTAAATGTGAGTTGTGGACTTTTTTTATTCATATGTCTTGCTAGATATGATGCTATGAGTATATGTACAACTTGAACTCTGACGAATATATTCGAAGATCATATATTTCCAAAGTGATCATGGATGCATCTGAACTGTCTAATGTTATCAGAAAGTCATTAAAGGTTGTTCTGTATCGATAGCACAGTTGGTGTGAAAGACCCTGCTTCAAGTGTTAATGCAGGCGATAATATCAATGAGAATAAAAGTGAATTCCTCTCAGGAGTGATAAAGAGCGTGAAAAAAGAGAACGCAGGAGCCAATAGCGCCCTCTGTCCCCAGTGGTCAGCTAAATAAGGGTGAGATATACAAATCCCTTTGAGAGGTGTTGTGTGAGGAACAGTTTGTACAGATTCTTACAATTGCTATTCAGTCAGCACATAAGGCTCAATTAGAAGAGGCACTTAAGTGCATACTGGAAACTTTAGTCAAGTTGGTTGAACACAATGCTGGGAGTTTAGAAACCGAGAAGAGACTTGAAGCTTTGAAAGTGTGAAAAGTGTCAATACTGCACTGGAAGATAATAGTGAAAGGCTTGTTGAGCTGATAAAAGATCACGGAAGTCTCAAAAAAGACCATGATGAACAGTATGGGTGAAGGTGGAGTTTGTGTTTTTGCTTGGTGGCTCGGAGTCTGATGACAGTGAGAATACTGATGAGGAAGTAGCTAGATTCTTTAAAGAAAACATGGGCATGCACCTTGGGTGAATGACCTTTAGTGCAGCCATCGTGTAGGACATGTCAAGGCATCAAACAACAACAGGGCTTCCAGAAACGGTACCGCAGCATGAGCCTCTCCACCAAGACACATTCTAGCATGCTTTCTCAGTAACTATATAAGGGCAAGGGTTTTCATCGTGAAAAAGCGGCTGAAAGGTACAGGCTTCTAGGTGGTCAAGGATCTACTAAAGTGAAGATCATCAATTGCATATCGAGCAAGGTGCCTCAAAAGATCCAGGGAAAATAATGGACACTTGGACTTTTGATGGCAAAATTAAAATAAAAGTGAAGTTCACAGACAGTACCGCCCCCGAAGTAATAGTGGTGGACCTTTGCCCTGGATGATTGCAGCTCGGTTAGCAACTCAGAGTGTGGGTTTGCTACATATTTTTGAGCCCATTGATCAACTCTGTTTTACAAAGTATATAAAAGTTGACTTAAAGTTCTGTTTTCTTAATGACAGTTGTTATGTTCAAGCTATATTACACGAATACAATTAAGTTAGCATTCATATTTACTCTTTCTTTCTAAATCCCTGATAAGCAGCATTCAGTTGTACATCTTCTAATTCAGGTCTATACAAGCCATTCGAAATGTATTTTCTGACCATACCTTTTATTCTATTACATTTTTGTCAGATTTTTTTTTCAATATATATTACAATTTCAATAGTTACCTGTGGCAATCTTTTGTAATCGGGCCACCTGTTATTTTGCCATATTTACCAGTATCATGCACATGCCCCCTTTTCTTCTGGTATATTGGTGTTATTCTTTATGGTGTTTTAAGGTGGAAGCTGTGAAGCTAGTGTGCAGTGAGACCGGAAACTTTGGATCAATATTACCCATTTAACTTTTTTCACAAGTGCATGAAACCTATATTTTTTTCAAATTACTACATATCCATAGATTTGTATCCATAGGGCTTTTTTTTAGCAAGATTGGAATTTTTTGAGATTTTATAGCATTCTCTCTGACTTGGTAGGATTGTCACATTTTTTTGTGCAGAAGTCGTACAATTTTTTTTTTTTCAAGTTGAAGTCAGAAGAAATTTAAAATATATATCCATGTCCAGGATCGAATTCAATAGTGAGTCCTGAAATATCATAAATAAAAAGTTATACTTACTTGTAGCTTTACCTGTGTGATGTTGTCATTTAAAAAAAGGATATTTTGTGGCTGAAAACTCGACTTTTCAAACTTGGGACCATCACCTGTTTGGGTGTGGGTTCATATGTGGCTTTCCATATTTGGGGCCCAGTAAGTAGATTGTACTGATTTGTTTTTACATCAATAGAGAATTTCAAGGTTATCAGAACAATGATATAGTGATTAGTCTGAACTGGCCCATTCTTGTCTCCAAATGGTTAATGATTTCCTGTTCCCTTTGAGTGACCCTTGTCAATTGGTAGCCAGGAATCATGGACTAATGACTGTGCAAACAATGACATGCTTCATTATCGTGCCCATGCAAACACACCCCATGTGCTTGGCACTGGTTTACCTTTTCAGTTTAAACAAAAGTTGTGAGATCAATTTTCTCATATAACTTTTATGTGCACACATCTGACTTTTTGGAAACATGTAGTTTAAGTATCAAACTATCGCAAAATATAAAAAAAGTGATTAGAGGTTATCCAAAGGTGTTGACTTCAGATCCTCCACCTTAAAGGGCATTGGTGTCAAGCTTTGAATTTTCCTTTGATGACCAGCGTGGTACAGGCCCGAAGTTATTTGATAAGTGGCGTGAATGAATGAATGAATGAACTTTATTTCTGCACCAATTACAGTAATGGCATTATGAAGTTCTGCACGTACACATAAGGTAAACAACAAGATAGAGAGAAAGAGAAGAAAATTCACACAAGTAGCCTACAATCAGCATCACAATAATCAGGTAAACAACAAGAGAGAAAAAACAATTCACGCAAGTACAATCAGCATCACAATAATGTGATGCTGCAAATGTCGCAATACAAATAAGCTGTGTCACAAAATTAAAGGTCATATGGTGTTACAGTGTACTTACAATTTACCCCTAATTTTTACCGTTTCGTCAACAAATTTTGCCATTTCCACACACGTTTCCGGATCATCAGCAGTCATCAACATTTAAATTTATCTTTGTGATTTAACGTTTCAAAATTGACAAATATATCTGACATATTTCTAAAAATTATTTTCCTAATTTCAACTCATTTCTCACATTCCATGATATAGTGATACTCGTTTTCGATTTTTGTACATTTATCGCAAATTCTATTCTCTTCACGTATTTTCATCGGTCTTTTATGCGGTCCAGTCTCAATTACCAACTTGTGTGCACCTATTCTCAATTTTGTGAAATTTTTTTTCAAATTTGCGTATTTTAGAACAATCAAATATTTTTCTAATTGAAATGATGCTTTGAATTTGGAGTAAGTTCTCAATTTTCTGCCCGGATTAGACTACAAAGCAAAGTCTTTATGCCACTGAATCAAAATCTTTTAATAAGTCCTGAATCAAATTTATAGGGAAGTCATCAAATGCATCACCGTTATTTACCAAATGTCTTCCCAACCATTTTCACCTAATGTTATCTTAACAGTTCGTAACCAATCAGATTTATCTAATGAGATTTCACAATTACATCTTTATGCATCAAATAAGAGTGTGTTTGGGGCTATGATTTGCAATCCTGTACCAATTTTGGCAGACACTTTAAAAATTTTTAGTGGATATGGGAATGCCCCGACTTCACTAAGTACTGCAATATTGCAGACATTCGAATTGACTCCCAAGATGTATTTAAAGAAATGTAGGTAAATAAAGTTTATCAAATTCTGTCTTAAAATACCCACTTATGTTATCGACAGAAATGTATTTGGAAGGGGGCAGCAGGTAAGTACCCCACACTTCACAACCGTATAAAAAGATTGGGACGATCAGTTTATCGAAAGAGTCTGGGTACAATGTAATATCAAATTTTTCACTGAATAGGGTACGTTTTTAACGGCCGAGAGATTTACTTGCTTTTTCACATAATGGTTTCACTGTTCCAGGGGAATTTCCATTTGCTGTTAATTCAATGCTAAGATAGGTGTATTTCTTTACAATTTCCAATTCTTCTTTTCCAATAAAAAATCTACGTAGTATTTTCTTTCCAGACTTCTTGAATATCATAACCTTGGATTTTTATGTTAATTTTTAAGTTCCATTCCTTACATTATTTATGCAGTTTGTCTAAACAGCATTGTAACCCCTTCTCACTTTCAGAAACCAGTGACAAATCGTCTGCATAAAGTAGACAATTCAATTTTTCAGAATGCAAGGATGCTGGGTAACATTCTTCCGTAAAAATAGTCGGCAAATTATTTTTGAATAAGTTGAATAAAACTGGACTGATCACACAACCTGGTTTGATACCATTTCTCAAATATATCTTGTCCGATAATCCCGAGGAAAATTTTAGTTGTATGGATAATTTGTTATACATGTCCCTTATAATTCTATACATAAATCCATTAATATCATCAGTTAAACATATATAAAATGGTCCATCGTGCCACACTGAATTGAACGCTATTCAAAAATCTATAAAACATATATATAAGAATTTTTGTGTGAAGTCTCATTGTGACTCTACTTACGCAATTTTCAAATACGTCCTCATACTTGTATTCAATGTAATGTTTAGAGCAATAGTTGCCTTTCTTGTAACATTTTTACAGAAATACGTCCTTCATGGAATACTAATTGTGCGTAAAGTGTTCCAACATATTCATATTATTACATATATGCACAATCTGTGGGACTTTCCTTTTATACTTCATGCGAACTCTGGCCCTACAAGTTACTGTCTTGCATCATGGGAAGGTCTATTCTCCCCGTCATATAAGGAAAGATTAGTGGCAAATGTATATCGATATTTGATACGAATTGTTGTATTCGTTTTGGCAAAATATTCTGTGAGTAGCATGATGGCAGTCCTGAAAGCAATATTACATTATGAGTTGTACTCAGGTGTTATCATTACAATACTTAATTATACTACCGACTTTCTGTGGGAAACCTGCTTTCTCATCGAAATGACCGTAACATTTGATTTGCATTCTTAGCTGTTACGTCTTTTCAGCACTGGTGTACTTTTTTATTTGTACACTGTTGAAGGTATTAATTTTCATAGTAATTGCATGAACAGAACCATGCAAGAAATCGTTATCTTCAAATGCAACGGTATAGTGAATAAATTTATTGATGCTTGCCCAATTTTACATGTTCTGTTAATAGCCCTATCTCGTGATGTGCATCCAAACCCCGGCGCAAATGACCAAACTGCCGACTTAAAGATCTGTGATGCCAATGTTCGTAGTCTTTCAAATGACAAATTTTCTTGTATTAAAACTTCTTTAGCACAATTGTTCGACATAATTATCCTAGCTGAAACGTATATTGTGTCTGGCCAAAATAGTCCTAATTTGAACCTGTTTGGCTTTTATCCAATATTGCAGCGTGTTCGAAGGGGTGGTCCAGGTGGCGGTGTGGCCATGTATGTTTCTCACTCCCTGGTTGCCAAAAGGCGCACTGGCCTTGAAACTCCTAACCTTGAAATAATGTGGGTAGAGATCCGATTGCATAATACTTAATTTATATTAGCTGTGGTTTACAGACCACCAAACTCAACTGCGTCTTTTTTGGAAAATTTGCAATTAAACTTAGATCTTGTTTATAACTCGAATATTACTAATATAATTACAACAGGTGACCTGAGTTCTGATCCCAAAAGGTACCATGGTAAAAAGTTCGTAAATTTCGGACTTCATAATAATCTTAAGCACATCACAGAGCCAGCAAGAATATCGAAGCGATTTCAACCTTTCTAAATCAGATAAGTAATATGCCTCAGTTTGTTAAAACTGTGAGTGTGCTGCCACCTGTCCCACAAAGCAATCACTGCACGATAGCTGCAAACGTGTTATCTGGAGTAAAATATTACTGTTTTAACAGATCTGTTTGGGAATACTCCAAGGCAGACTTTGATGTTTTCCGTCGCAATTAAGCAACATTGACTGGGACGCCTGCCTGATTACTGATAATCTGGGTATAGCTTGTCGTTTGTGGACCGAATTTCTTTTATATGGTGTGTTTGCAATTCTAGTCCCACCTGAACAATGACAATAAGAAAAAGTGCTGCTGCTTGGTATACCTCTAAGTTACGCGCACAAAAACGTGAGGTCAATAGGATCCACAACAAAGCAAAGGCTTCTAATGAAAACCCTATATATGGAGGTGCTTTCTAGACGTGCGTAATGCATACATTGATGATTTACTTTCAGCAAAAGAGGAGTATCATAAAAAACATTGTAGTGTGGTAACAGAAGGAAACTTTGAGAGTAAATAATTGGTGGAAAATGGTAAAAACAATTATGCCTGGTGACTCAAATTCTACAAATCCTGCTTTAGTGTCTAATAATTCGGTTATTTCTGATAACGCGGCTAAAGCAAATGTCTTTAATGAGTATTTCTTGCAAAATTGTTCAGTGAACGTAACACTGTTTACTTTGCCAGATGAGACATCCTTTTAACAGAACACCTTAGAAAATACTGTTGTCACTGAGCAGTCAATTTTTCATATACTAAACTCTCTGAATGGAGATGAGGCTTGCGGGCCAGTTAGTATCAGTCCTTTGTTGCTAAAAGAAGCTGCACCTTGTGTTTCATGTTCTTGGACACAACTTCTTTATCTTTCATTGTCGCTTTCCTTTTTTTCCAGTAGAATTGAAGAAAGCCAATGTCTCTCCCACCTCGAAAGGTGGACAACCTGAACTTTGACGAGCTACAGGCCCATCTCCATTCTAAGTTGTGTCGGCAAATTCTTTGAACGTGCTGTCTTCAAGCACATATTCATTTTTAAGTGACAATTACTCCCTATCAGGAAAGCAATCGGGTTTCATCCCAGGTGATGGAACCGTAGATCAGCTAGCGTATCTGTATCACGAGTTCTGCAAAAGCGTTGATTTACAAATAGAAGTTCGTGTAATATTTTGCGATATAACTAAGGCATTTGATAAAGTCTATCATCCAGGTTTGATTTATAAAATGAAGGCGGGAATCCCAGGTCTTTTACTTCAGTGGGTCGAGAGTTATCTTCAAGAACGCTCTCAACGTGTTATTCAAGGGAGAGCCTCTGAATGGGGTAATATTGAAGCAGATGTCTCACAGGTGTCCGTATTAGGCCCACTATTATTCCTTATTTACGTCAACGACATAACAGACATTGTGCAGTCTGAAATAAGACTTTACGCTGATGATACCACCCTTTATATTCAAATGGACGACCCAGTTGAAAGTACGCTCACACTAAACCAAGACCTTACATCAGTTTCAGACTAGTCCAACTAATGGCTTGCAAGATTTAATCCTACTAAAACCAAAACACTTTATTTAGTAAAAATAAAAGGCCTGCTGATCACCCCAATCCAGTGTTTGCATAAACAATTATTGACTGTGTTGAATAATACCAACACTCTGGTGTTATATTGTCTTAGGATCTCAGATGGTTGGCGCACATTAATAAAATTGCAGCTAAATAAAGGAAATTTACAGGGATTTTGAAACATCTACAGTAAAAACTTAATAGAGGAGCCTTGTACTTTTCTTTTGTTACACCCTGCTTAGAATATGCCAGTGCAGTATGGGATGGGTGCACACAGTCAGACAGGGACCTTCTTGAAAATGTTCAACTGGATACAACCAGAGTTGTTACGGGAGCTTTGAGCCATACTAGCCATGATAAAATATATGCTGAAACGCAATGGGAGCCACTTTTTGAACGACGACGGACACACAAACTCGTACTTATGTTCAAAATAGTGAATTGACTAGCCCCCTCATATTTATGTAGTTTAATTCCACACACTGATGTAGAACAAACTGGATATAATATCAAGGCAGGAAATTAGCTCAATTAATGCTCGTACAAATACCTTTTATAAATTTTTCCTGCCCCAGTGCGCGAATGGAACCTTCTTCCACAATCAGTTAAAAAGTCTGAAGACTTGGGTGAATTTATGCAGAAATTAAATAAATCCAAGCCCAAATGTAATGAAATGTTTTATTTTAGAGATCAAAGGATAGGTACTATTCACGGTAAACCGATAATGGGCTGCAGACAGTTGAACAAAGATTTGCACAGAATGAATCTAATTGAAGCACCACTTTGTTCCTGTGGTTCCTCGGCAGAGGACAGTTTGTTTGTTTGTTTGTTTGTTTGCTTGCTTGCTTGCTTGCTTGCTTGCTTGCTTGCTTGCTTGCTTGCTTGCTTGCTTGCTTGCTTGCTTGCTTGTTTGTTTGTTTGTTTGTTTGTTTGTTTGTTTGTTTGTTTCTAAAGCAACATATACGTTACGGCAAGAGACGATCACCAAACTAAAATAATTCTCCTTGTAGACTGCAGCCTTCCATTTACAAACCTTACTTTTTTGAATGTCAAAAAAATATAATTCTGGAAATCGGGATGTATTCCAAGCAGTTCACAAATATATTAGAAACACTGGAAGATTCGATGTTCAGTCGTCCTGGCACCATCTTGCAGCTTCGCCATCATAATTAGCCACACAATTGGACACAAGGCAAACATTTTACAGAGATAAGTCATACATATATATTCTACTTATTGTTACCTCCAATTATATATCCACGTATTTACGGGAATAACGCCCACCCACTTCCTTATGCTTTCCTTCTTTCTCATCGTATTTGTTATGTCCTGTGTCAATTCATGTACAAGAGGCCCTCATATAGGCATTGTACCCGTTTGCCCATTGTTTTCGCGAATAAAATATGTTTAAACCAACACTTATGACACCTCTGTCTGTCTTGTAACAGTGAGTGTCGCCTCCTTTTTCTAGCATTCACAGGACCGCCCAGCCAACGCTTATATAACCTGGGTGGTCATGTGCGCAGTGTGTATTTCGTTTGTCCTGTATTGACTGTCTTTTCTTCCCAGCGAGAAGGATTCAGATAGAGCAAAGACCTCTTTCCTAAATGTGGACCACATGATAAAAGGGTATGTAATATTTTTTTTGATTAATATAATAAAATATGTTTAAACCAAACCGTCTACCAGTTATGTCCATGAATATATTGGTTGCGTCTACACATAAAAATAAATCCACCAAGATTTACGATTCGACCCTAGTCATCTTATATAGTTTACTTTTTTATTGTGATCAACCTTTCTCCGTGTTGCATCTGTCTATCTATACACACAAACACACACATACACACACACACACACACACACATATATATATATATATATACATATATATATATATATATATATATATATATATATATATATATATATATATATATATATATATATATATATATATATATATATATATATATATAAACATTATTTATGGACACACTGTAGGTCTTTTTAAGAAGCATGTACACAGACAGTCACAGTATTTTTCCCATAAGTTCACGTTACAATCAATCGTCGCTTCTAAACGCAGCTGGACATTTTGTAAAAGTTAATTTCCATACAAAAAAATGCTTCATCTTTCAACAAAACATACAATAGTAATGTGAACAATATCACAAACATTAAAGGCAGCCTTCATCTTGTCCAGTATGGCACTTTTTTCAGCACCATCAAGTAAAAGAAACTTTTAAAGTTAATGAAAAAATACAATCCACTTTTTACTGTATCAGCTGCGCTATTGGTTTTATGGTGACAGTATGCTCAAGTTTCAGTAACTTCAAATACGGTGGCAACATCACCGTAGGTTTCATTCCTCTTTCTTATTGATCACGACACCACTGGATGAATGTATCCCACTTCCTGGGCAAAGAGGCAATGACATGATATGGCCATTGAATGCTTAGTAGACTTGACCATGTGGATAGACATGCATGCCCATCTTTCAATCTTCAGACCAAGTTTCATAGCTCTACATGTAAAATACAGCATTTACTAGAAAATTGCACGCACACACACACACGTTTACGAAATGTTGACACTGAATCAAGAAATGAAAAGTTGTTTCTGATTGGTAGCCACAGGAACAGTCTTGTCACTCCAGTAATCTACGGGAGAAAAGATGTTCATTTAGATTACTAAAGTCTGCCCTGAGACGATAAGCACCTTTGATGAGGTACACAAAAGAGACACAGGCCGGTAATTTTTTGTAAGGTAAGCTTCTTCTTTCTTAAACAAGCCTAAAACG
>CAXHWN010000051.1:0-23263 GCA_964020975.1 Hermodice carunculata | reverse complement strand
TCTGGTAACATGGCACAGGACCATAGCTACCAATTACACTGCATCTTGGATAATGCGTGCTGCCAATTTTTACCACATTCCATGGGTAGACGTGGCCAAGATGACTGATAGATGTGTTGGACCCTTTCAAATGGTGCTTACTTGTATTAGTTTCTGTCATATAGTTGAGATTTTATTACTTCTTTTTACTTGTATAACAGGTGGAGCCCCGTGTCAAGCTCATGGATACGCCTCCGCTGAATTCCCGGCAGACAGCGCCTCCAATGTAAATAGGGTCAGCCTTTGTATGAATAAATACTATATATATATATATATATACATATATATATATATATATATATATATATATATATATATATATATATATATATATATATATATATATATATAATATATATATATATGTATATATGTATGTATGTATGTATGTATGTATGTATGTATGTATGTATGTATGTATGTATGTATGTATATATATATATATATATATATATAATATATTATATATATATATATATTATATATATATATATATATATAATGGTATATTTCGAAATCAACGGACTTTACTCGCTGATCTTGTTATTATGTTTTGGCAGAAAGGAAGGTAGTTCTCGAATATAACGCCTGGATTTGATTAAAATAGTTACTTTGATTATGACAACAGGTTTTTATTTGATATGAAACAACGGAAAAGGATGCCGACTTTACCGTGCTGAATACCAATCCTTGACTCCCATTTCCTTCTCTGGGCGGCTTAAGTTCAGACAAATATGAAATAGACAGTATTACTCAACTGGATTGCCTGAAACCCGGCTAATCAAACCTGCAACATTATCGATTGAAAACAAAGTTGACAAAGATTAAAGTTTGGTTTTGAGTAAAAGTAAATCTCTCTGCATAAACTTGTGCTCACCAATACACACACACACACACATACATACATATATATATATATATATATATATATATATATATATATATATATATATATATATATATAATATACATGTATACATATGTACATATGTAAATATGTATATATATATATATGTATATATATATATATATATATATATATATATATATATATATATGTATGATTGAGTGAGCAAGTTTATGCAGAGAATATTTAATATGTATATATATATATATATAATATATATATATATATGTATATATATATGTATATCTATCTATATATATATATGTATATCTATCTATATATATAAGTATATATATATATATATATATATATATATATATATATATATATATATATATATATATATATATATAGTATATGTATGTGTATTGGTGAGCACAAGTTATGTATATATATTTTACTATATATATATATATATATATATATATATATATATATATATATATATATAATATATATATGTATATATATATATATATAATCTATCTATCTATATATATATATATGTATATCTATCTATATATATATAATATGTATATATATATATATATATATATATATATATATATATATATATATATATATATATATATATATATATATATATATATATATATATATATAAGTATATAATATATATATATAGTATATATATATATATATATATATATATATATATATATAATATATATGTGTATGTATATATATATATGTGTATATATGTATATATATATATATATATATATATATGTATATATGTATATGTATATGTATATGTATATATATATAATATATATAATATATATAATATATATATATATATATATATATATATATATATATATATATATATATATATATATATATATATATATAATATATATATATATTATATATATATATATATATATATATATATATATATATATATATAATATATATATATATATATATATATATATATATATATATATATATATACTGAGTTGCAGACATAAATTTTAGGTGAACGACAGTTGTGAATTTCAAATCACAGTGCGACATTTGACCAGGTCCTCTCCCCAGCCAATCATTACAGAAACCTTATAAAACCCAACTTTGATTGACAGCTCGTGTGACAAATTTACAATCTATTGTACACACACGGGCATATGGGTGCTTGGCGAAAAGCTACGATTTTTTAAAACATAAATTTTACCCATAAAATGACTTTTTTTCAATCTGATTGTTCATTCATCAAGTAGATGACCGCTTTATGTTGCGAATATATATACATATAATGATTTTGGTATACATGACGAATTTCATGGGGAAAGGCTTTTTTTTTAATCCGTGTAACCAGATTGTGTCATGCCTGGGTCAACACAGCTAAATATGCAATTCAGTAAGGCTTCTTCGAAATAATATAATTGAAGACAGCCATTAAATGCCTGCTGGCACATTTATTTCACTATAAGCTGTAGAAGGACATGGCATGTAACCTGTGCTCGCCTTGCTTAGCAGGGTTCCACTAGGCATGTCAAAATACGCGTGCAGTCTCTACACACACTTGTGCGCGCTGATACTCAGGACAAATTTTGTATGCATAGGTCAACAAGAGAAGATATTTTCTCTGCTTGATACTACAGGTTTGCATATGAACAATCTAAGAATCCTTACTTAAGCAACAATTTATAGCTTTACAAGGTAACGCAGTGAAAGTCAAACAAAGATATACAGTATATGACAGGGCTTTGCCCCTCCATTGTTATTTACAAACATTGTTAAGCGTGGGGTATGCTTGTGATTGGCAGTATTTTGCAATAAACAGTGTAAGTATTTTGAATTATTTATAGTTAAGTCTGATTTAAAGGTATGGTATGTATATACCATACATATTTAGATACTACATGGGCGATCAACCATTACCAAACATGCAGACTGTTGTGACAGTAATCGATGGGGACATGAGATTAACCTTGTCCTGGTCGGAATGATACTGAATCATTAGCTTTCCTTGAGTCTAGTTTGGGCGTATTTCGCCCAACCCGTGCCAAGAAAAGCCATTGACGTAGGCCGAGCCATCGTGATAACTTTCCTCGACAATTTGGGCCAAAAATAAACAGTTTGGGCATTCGTTTACGTTATCGTTTGGTAGATGTGACCGGGAAAGGGTTTATATCATATAACAGATAGACAGGAATGATAAAGGACAAAACGATAAATTACTAGAACTGCTGTACGCAATCATTCACTTATACGTAGTTTTATGACTGCAAACACCTGAAATGGGATTTAAATGTAAGGAGGCACACGCGAGGCGTCCTTGGCGTGCCAGAGAGGCCATTTCTGTACATGACCGGATGGCCGTAAGATCAAACAATTATTCCACATTGCCGGGTTTGATATTGGTGTAAGACGCACGGTGAAGCATCGAATCGGGTATCGTGTATCTAGGTTATCGTTGGGAACTAATTCCATAAGCAAACTCTTCTTTTTGATCTTCTGTTATCCAGTGTGGAATATGGTGTGTGGGGAATACTCTGCTGGACCTACATGAGCCAGGAAATAGATCTCAGTGTAAGAACAGATATATTTTATACTGGTCGACTTTCGAATAACATGGAAATTGCTGGCTCACAATTCGCAAGGTTACGTCATAAGCTCACTATGTGAACGACCTGTCCTCCGAGATTTGCAAGCGTGAGCCCCGCGCTTTGTGGCCAGAAATTAATATGCATGTGTCGTATTTATCAGGGCAAAGCATTAAACAAGACGGCAGGTAGACCTGTACACATCGGTATGCTAAGTGTGTTTTGGACCGTGCTTTATGGCCTATAATAGGGTATTCAACATTTCGCGATCGCTATTTTTTTCAAATTTCATTGATAATATGCCACCAACGACAAAATATCTTGTCGATCTACAGGTCTTCCTCTGTATCGGGAGCGCAGGCGCCTATTACAACAACTTGATTCCATCATAAAGTTTAATATATTTGGTCGGCTTTACTGTTTTTGTGAGCAATGTCCTATTCATATCCTATGCATTTAATTGTGCCACTTATAGAATAATCCACCTGTACAATCATGCTGGAAGGACTTATGAGCCATGAACACATCAGCAAAATGCGATGACCCATAGGCCCCTTCAGAGTCAGCCTGATAATGCATGTAGCCATACCGAATTATTATGGCAATATATATCTTTCGGCAAATCAATGCGTTTCTGAACCTTGTTAAAACAAAAAGGCACTTGAATGGTGCAACAACGAATCATTTTTTTTTCTTTTCATCAATAGAGACTCTGTATTGGTAGGTCGATAGAAGTTCTTGTCTTCCACTCAGAAATATGTGGCTATTTGCCTTGCAGGTTGTGAATACGGAACAATTATTATAAAATATAAACTGGAACCGTGTACCAAAAAGAATTTTCGGAAGCTCACATGTACGTCTGTTGTCCGTGAAATATGAATCAGCAAGGGCACATCATCTGATATGATCTTCAGACTCGGAGCCATTTATAGTTAGAAAATGAACAATCTGTTAGGACTAAATTCAAAATTTTATAACTTTTTATTTATGCTATTTCAGGACTTGCCATTGGATTCGATCCTGGACATGGATATAAGTTTCAGATTTCTTCTGATTTCAACTTGAAAAAAAAATGTGCGACTTCTGCGCGAATATGTGAAAAAATCCTACCAAGTCAGAAATAATGCTATAAAATGTGAGGATGAATATTCCAATCGTGCAAAAAAAAAAAAAAAACAGTAAAAAAAAAAATAAAAATAAAAAAAAATAAAAAATAAAAAATAGAAAATAAAAAAAAATAAAAAATACCCCCCCCCCCAGTAATAATAAAATAAAATAAAATAAATAAAATAAACAAAAACATTATGGATACATATGTATGGATATGTAGTAATCAGAAAATATATAGGTTTAATTGTACTTGTGAAAAAAAAAATGAATGGGTAATATTGATCAAAAGTTGCCAGTCTCACTGCGAATTAGCTTCACAGCTTCCACCTTAAACGTGCTGGTAAACTGGATTAAATTCAACTGTTTGCACAGTCTGGAATTTTTTGTATCAAAATACTGTGTGAATGAGAGTGTCTCGGACCAACTATTAGCTGTTGATGAATACGAACCACATGTTTGTAGAGATCGTCTGACAGGTAGAGGCGGTGGGGTATTAACCCTAATTCATTCGTTTTTGCCTAGTTTCAGGCATTCTGATTTGGAAGATCATGAAAGTGAATGTATTTGGATAGACCCCCCCCCCCCCAGGAAATTATTATCGACCATCGGGCCAGCCTGCTCAGGTCTGTAACACTCTCTTTCTTTTCCCATCCACATCAATCTCCACAGCTGCTGAAAGCGACCTATATGTATTAATCGTCACAGGTGACCTCAACGACAGATGTGCTGACTGGAACTCTCCTCAAACAGAAAGTGAACTTGGTCTAGCTCTTGTCAACCTTCTGTGTCAGCACAACATATTTCTGATCATAGACGAACAAACAAGATTAATTGAATACTCAAGCAGCTTACTTGACATTTTGATGATGGATTCGCTGGAACTCGTTTTGGATTGTAGAGTTTTAGGTCCAGTTTCAAATTCCGATCACTCAGTTGTTTATGGATACCTTTCTCTTTCTTTATTTAAGGATAAACCATTCAAGCGATCTGTATGAAACTATAACAGGACCAACTTTCATGATCTTAATGCACTGCTTTCGCAGGCCTCCTTGAACACTGCTCACGAAATCTTCGATTCAGTTGGTGACATTGTATCGTACTGGTCAAATCTGTTTGCGAGTAGAGCCGAAGGTTTTATCCCGTTTCAGGGAATAAATATCCGAAAAAGAGACGGAGTACGAATGATATAAAAACATTTGCGCCACCAGAATGATGCTTGGAAACGCTTAAAGCACGTATATAAACAACCTCGTCCGTACAGTTATGAAGTTTACAGCAAGATTGTTAAGCACTTTCAGTTGTATAAAGAGTCGCCAAGTAAGGCAGTCAATCTAATCCACTTCTCCATCCGCTTACCAAAATCTTTGCACTTCCTCTCTAGTCACTCTCATTTCCCTTCAAGGCTGACAACTGCACTGTGAATCAACTTGTCTATATCATTTATAAAATTTATAACGGTCTAGAACTTTCCAAAGCGAGAATGGTCTTTATAGACGTGTCTAAGGACTTCGACAAGGTTTGACATCCTGGCCTCCAATTCAAGCTAAGTCAATTTGGCATCTCCGACCATCTAGTTGACTGGTTTGGGAGTTGTGTATCAAACTGTTTTCAACGTGCAGTGATTTACGGTCAAACTTCTGGCTGGCAGCTGATTGAGGCTGGAGTTCTCCAGGGTTGAAATTTTCCGAAACCCCATTGTATTATCTGCTCACTTGACTACCAACTTGTCTGTCATTCACAACTAGGGGGAAATTTTGTGTGTCATGTTCAGTGCTAACAAGTCTCTATCCATTGTTTTCTCAGCCAAAGTGTCCCAACCACACCATCCACTGGTCAGTCCTGGTCAATCAACTATTCCTGAAGCCAACGACCATACACATGTCGGCATCACTTTCAGTAGTGATATATCCCAGCATGATCACATCACCCGTATAGCCAAAAAAAGCTAACCAGTGTTAGCACTTCCCCGTAGAATCAAATATAAACTTCAATGCACATTATTGGCCAGACTCTATCTCTCTAAGGTACGGTCCATGCTTGAAAACGGCTATATTATTTTTTTTTAAAGTAGTGGCAATACACTTTGACTTTCTTGAGTCCATACAAAGAAGCAGCCAAAATATGTATGGGTGCGTTAACGCACACGTCTCGTGCTAAACTGGTCCAGGAAATCAGGTGGCCAACACTCACTAACAGAGAAAAACACTTGACGTTAATTCTTTTCTGAAAAATGTGCTATTACTTAATTCCCACTTCTTTCAATCATCTTACCCCCCTCCTTCAGTTGTCGTTCCTTACGTGGTCGTTCTTTGTGTCATACAAACTCTATACGCCCTCTCAAATGCAGAACTCAGCGCTTCATCCATTCTTTTCTGCCTGAAACCATACAGCAATGGAATAATCTGCCCCCCCCCCCAACACCAACCCACCAGAAACTCCCTTTTTCACCAGATCTTCAAAATCAAACATTCAAATTTTTTACGCAGTCCAGCATTACATTGCTGCAGCTAGAAGATTTTCTTTCTAATCCCTCCTTTCCACACATCTGACTTCTTCTTCCGACTGCTTCTTTCCCCGTCTCGTGTGTGTGTTTTTTTTTTGGTTTTTTTTTACCTAAGGGTTATCTATAACTAAAAAATAAGATGCTATGCATAGTCAGGATCTAGGCAGTACCGATAATTCTGGCATATCTGTTACATATAGTGGGGATGTAATATTACTATCTTCATTCATTTTTCAGATTATTTAGTCGTACGTTTACCATGGTTTTGTTTTGATGCTCTGTGGTGCTTCCTGATGGTCTGTACTGGTACAACCATGAATGTCACATATGATGGTGTAGTTTATACTGTCAAGTGCGTGTTGTACATACTTCGTATATGTCCCTCTCTGTCTGAAGAAACATTGTATTAGTCAACTACTTGTGTTATAGGGCTATCCAGTATGAGTAAATATGTTGAAATCAAAACGTCTACTTCTCTACCTTCACTAATGCAGGGCCAAAAGTGGTCTCAGAAAACAGCAAGTCTCTGATTTAAGGTAAAATTTTACATACATGTAGCAATACGAGCATATCGGTATTGAAATTTATTTAAAGAAGCTATTCTGATTTATGTCCAGTACACACACACACGTGCGTGTAGCAAGCAGCTACTGACGGCAGTTACAAGCTTGCCTAATTGTGCTTGATATCTGGTTAAGAAATATTTCCATCGCATTCTCTTGACTTAAATACAAATGACTTTCATTCTTTTCTGACTTGCCCTATAAAATTTTGCTATTAATATCCAAAGATTATTAGAAAGTTTGGCTACAATAATTTACTGTTTTTAGACTTGTCTGTTTTGCTACTTTACTTTATTTTTTGGTATCATTCTGTTTTAATGGTCACCTTTCAGACATTTTAGGCTAGCTTGTTTTCTGTTAGGTCAAGCAGCTACTGACGACAGTTACAAGCTTGCCTAATTGTCATCAAAATCCTATTAAGAACAATTGTTTTGATAACATGTTTTTGACATAAATGCTAATGACTTTCATTCTTTTCTGACATGCGTAAATGCACATTTGCTCAAAATTGACATTATTTTCTGAAATGTCACAAACCTGACACATGACGTTGATACATTGACTCAGTTAAAGAGAGCTTAATTTTTTGAGGGGCAGGTGTCATCACAGAGTTTGTTTTACATTTCTGGTGCAGGACGCTCATTGTTGCAGTCCTTGTTGGGATTTCCCTTGGTTTTTACAGGTGGTCTACCTGCAACTGTTTATTTCACTATCACTGGGACTGAATATTAGGCCCCGGCTTGTTTCCACTTCAGTTATACACTGGCGGGTGGTCTAACTAGGATACGCTGTCCAGCTGGAAAGGGCACATATTGGTTCAGTGGTAAGTCCAATTGTTCTTATCTGAACCTGTACTATACAAATTTAGTAAATATGGTTTGTTTGACAGGGGTTCTTCTTTTATAATGAAGCTCTGAATTTATAAGCAAAACTTCACGTATTTAGCTAATTCATCATTTGCCACCTTCATATTTATTCTTTGTTATGTGGGTTGTCTTTGCTGAATATTTAGCACAGACAAGGAGCCGCTACTCAGAGAGACATGTACGGGTAAAAGGCTCCGAAACATGTTGAAAAGTTACCCACTGAAGACCCTTTAATTTATTTGGGCTGATACAGCTTATGTCAAAATTTTACAGAGGGACGTGTGCAATATGGGCGATAGTAATTCCATATGTATATAGGGACTGGTTAGCTTATGGAGAGTAAAGAGTTCGGACTGCGGAATAGGGTATTGACTACTAGGAAGTGGTTCTGCCCATATATGCAAAATGGCATGAAATGTACTGAAATGTGAAAGTTTATATCATGTAAAAACCAGCCTGGTGATTACAATAGTGATGTCGAAGTAAAAAGTGAGAACGAGCTTCAGGAAATAAAATTTTGGTGTATTATGTGCATATACAAAGCCTAAAAGGAAAGTGGTAATGGTTTGGACAGTCTGTGTATAATGACGGGGGGGGGGGGGGGGGTCCTGAAAACAAGAAATAATTGTATGCATGCATGAGCATTAGGCATTCAGGATATCCTATGTATTTGTCAACAGGGTTGTAATGAGAATGTTGAAATGAACAGTGACAGTGAGTCACCAGACACGAAAATTTGGCAAATACAAATAATGAACATAGCTGTGACTGTTTTTAGATTGCTGTTATCTCAGTATCTCCTACCATGCAATTACCCACCTAACTAACCCCATCCATACCCTTATGCAACATTGCCTTATATACTTACCAAAATTTCAGCTGCATGCACACTTCAAAGGTCTTACCATATTTCATTATGAGAACAATGCTACTAGTCATTTTGTACCAACTGCAGTATCCTTGATGAAGTCTTTCCTTGTTTTTATGTAGCACTTTTGTATTTAATTCACGACTTCAGTAAGACATGGCTGCCACGGTTACCTTACATTAGTGCCAATAGTAACATGTATTAATATAAATTGTCCTGTTTTCGTCATTTTTCATAATGAGCGAAATTATGTGGTTTTTTTCAACAATAATATTATCTAAGAAACCAATTTTCATAAATTAGGTCATTTACATATAATTAACACAATTAAGAAGAGTGTGGGGAAAAGAATTAAATATTTAGATGCAAATATTATTAAAAACTGCTGTCATTTGATGTCCTGAGTGGCTGTATTCTAAGAAAATAAGTAATGAGTCTTTTTACAAGTATCACCGATGCCAGATTTTGTATACTGAGAAGGGGTGTAACAAATATCCATTTTTTTTCACATAAAGCTACCAGATATCAACTGCTACCATACATCTTCATAATCACCAGATATGTGGCCCTCACAAAACAGTAATAACAATGGCCACTAATTTGGTAATGAACGATCCAAAGTTTGAGGTGTGGCTCATCCACTAGAATGCGTATTTAGCCTTTCCTTGCTGCTAAGTTACAGACTGGGTCACTGGCGCTGGCTGTTGATGTGCACTCATTTCTGTGGAGCAGCCTTTTTTTAAGATTACGCGTGCTGGTGTTTGAATGATTGTCAAGTGTATGGCAAATATTTTACAAGGTATTTGATTTTTAGTGCACCAGAAGCAATAAAGTGAGCGACATTTTTAATGGTTTTGTTGCGCCAAGAGGCTGTAATCTTAAACATTTGACTCTGTAAAGGTAGGGGCGTTCATTTGGGTTTCACGCATTTTGTTTTATCTTTGAACTTTAAGGCAACTTAAATTACATCGTCACTCTGTCAACAATGTGCAGCTCATGTATTTCGGCATATTTTTTGTGGGATTATATGTCAGAAGATCTTTTAGCGACGCCAAAGTTAAGCTGATGCAGTTCAATCAGATCTTAGCTGAATGGTGAATGCACACCACAAATCACTGAACTAAATCGCCCATAACGAAATATTCATGGTGGATAAAACTTAGTGGGGAGTGTGTGGTGGAGAGAGAGAGAGAGAGAGAGAGAGAGAGAGAGAGAGAGAGAGAGAGAGAGAGAGAGAGAGAGAGAGAGAGAGAGAGAGAGAGAGAGAGAGAGAGAGAGAGAGAGAGAGAGAGAGGAGAGAGAGAGAGAGAGAGAGAGAGAGAGAGAGAGAGAGAGAGAGAGAGAGAGAGAGAGAGAGAGAGATTCCCCACATTATATCGTAGTTGTCACCTTAAGCTAAATTAAATTGGCCTACTGTGCGGAAGAGCTAGAACGACCCTCTTTCATTTCAGAAAGATTATAGTTACATTTTACATGCACAAATTTCATGAATTATCAGAAGATGAAATTTTTCACAAAATCTGGTGTCATCATTATACCGTGTGAAATGAAATGTCAAACAGTGAATAAGGAATATAAGGAATCCATGATAATAGATCATTATGCGACCGAATTGATCAGATAAATGTTATATTGCACGAAATTTTACACATATCACAAACTGACAATTACGCACAATTGTGGTTTGTGCCGCATCAGAAAAATGAAGATGTGTCAATATTAATTATCGTTGTTTGTCTTCTTCTCTGATGGAGGGCGCCGGACTATGGGCTCGAGTCACTTAAGTGACTCCCGCCCACATTAGATTGAACAGTCAAACATTGCAGAAATAGAATAAAGCTTTATCATGACAACTGGTACTAATCTTTTCCTGTACATATCCACCGCATTATTTCAAACTCATTGATGATGATGATGATGATGATGATGATGATGATGAGGATGATGATGATGATGTATGATTATAAGGAGAATTATAATGCGCAAATTCCTCTGTGTGCCCTTAAACACTGAATCAAATGAGGCATATATCATTAAAATAATTATTATTAAATGCTGGTATAATGCACGTATTACTATAATTAACTGAGTCGCTTTCGTAAAACTATATAGACATATCTATATCTATATCTATATCTATCTATCTATCTCTCTCTCTCTCTCTCTCTCTCTCACTCTCTCTCTCTCTCTCTCTCTCTCTCTCTCTCTCTCTCTATATATATATATATATATAGTCCGGCCATATATCCTCAGTGCGTTGGTGTTACTCAATTCCAATTTAGGGAGAAGTGCACCAATCATGCCTCTGGACCATGGTAGAATTGCTGCATGTAAAGTGGGGAAGGTGTTGGAAACATGGTTTAAGACTACCGCCTGAAGCGTAACGTGAGACTAAATCCTGTAGGTACTGTGGACCTAGTCCTTGACCTGCCTTAAACACGAGAATTGACATTTTGAATCTAATTGTCTGTTGTAAAGCAAACAGTAAAGATAGCAACATTGGGGCGATGTGTCGGCATGTTCAGTGGCGACCTGTAAGCAGTTGCGCTAAATAATAAGCTGGAGGTAACAGGCGGGGCAGATGATAACCAACGCAACAAAGAGTAAGCGCAACAATCCAGCCTTGATCATTTGGAGCCATGGGCGATTGCTTGCTGTGAGTCATGGTCCAGACACCTTTTGATTCGCCTGATGTTATACATGAATATGTGTGTAGATTTTTCTTTTTTTTTTTTTTTTTTTTTTGCATACAGGCGATAGATATTGTGCCGCAAGCAAGCGACTCTAATACGGCGCCAATTCTCCGATTACAAAAAAAAAAAAAGAAAAAAAAAAAAAAGAAAGAAAAAAAAGAAAAAAAAAAAAGAAAAGAAAAGAAAAGAAAAAGAAAAACAAAACAAAACAAATAAAAAAATAAATGAATAAACACACACACACACACACACACACACACACACACACACACACACACACACACACACACACACACACACACACACACAAAGCTTGCAGCTCGGAAATGTACAGTATTGACGTTCACGACACACTTTGCTCGACGCGTCGGAAATTCCATAAAGGGACATCAGACGAGGGTAGTCAAACCTTTGACGTAGACGATAAAGTATGCTTACGAGTCCACCCTGATTTTTTTATGAAAATAACAATTGCCATTTGATAAATGAGCTAATGCTTATTAACCGTGGATTCAGTAAATGTGCTTTACGAAATATATCTTGCCATGAACAAAGAAAAAAAAAAAGGGGGGGAGGGATAAACAAAAAATTGTTTGACTTCTTAAAACACGAATATCTTTTGCGTGCATTAATCGTTTGAGGCCATTCTTTCTAAGCGCCAACATTTTTATGTCTACTATTCTCCTTTTTTTTGAGTGAGAAATAGGTAAATGTACCGTGCTTTATTTATTCTATTTTTCCGCTAATATTGCGGCTATACGGAGTAGAAATTGCAAAATACATTTGCTGCATCCTCATTCATGTGAGTAGTCCCTAGAAGGGGGCATTTCATTTTTAATTTTTCTTCATCATTGACACCTGTTTGGGAATTTTAGCCCAACAGAGCGGTCAACATGGGATGGTAGTTTCTCGCCAGGCCTCTAGTGATGTAACCGAAATTAACTCTTTGACAATGTTTTTGTATTTTCCACTCAGCGAAATGCTTTAGACCAGGGGGAACTCTTCAACATGTCGTTTACCTGGAATTGACGTTTTAGGCCGAGTTATTTCTGGAAGCCATCGAAAAAATCGCTGAAGTCACTGGGCTATTCCTTTTTTGCTCAGGAAACGGCAACAAGCAGATACGGCAAGAAGTCCCTGCGTTGATGAAGAAAGTATGGAGACATAGGCATAGCACTCCACGCGATAAACATTCATAGGCCGTATAGTAGGGAATATCTAAAAATATACAATATTTAAAGTAACCCTTTCCTTGTTGGAAGACTAAATCGACATCCTTTCTTTGCAATTGTTGGGCCCAATCACTCCACAAAGCAACCTTTCATACAAGTACCAGCATGAATATTTACAATATGAGCAGACCACAAGTATGTTCTAGGTCAACAGCTTTCCTGGGCCCGCTTTATGAGCACTGGGCCAAAGGCATGTCGAGTAAATCTGCTGGAACAGCCCCAACTTGGCACTGAAACAGTTGACCAAAAATACACAAAGAATGAGAAAAATAGTAGATTATAAATAAACCCGGGCACTTTCTGGCAGTTTGAAAGGATACCGGTATATATAATCAGCCGCTGATAGCTATGGTAATACCCAAACCCATGAATGCTAAAATGCATCATGTGTCATTCCATCTTATATCATGTATAATGAGCAAGCCACAAGTCATTGCTATGTTGACTTCAAATATATCAGTCTATCCACCTTGGTTATAAAAAATCGTTATGACAAATGAATATTAGCCTTCACGGTCGTATTTCAACATAAAACATGCTCCCATTACATTTTGTTAAAATGCAGTTGATATTGTTATATTTCGCTTAGGCTTTGTTTTTGCCTTTGTTCTTATAATGAGTAACATGTCAACAGTTATTGTTGAAGCATTCCGAGAATATAATGAGCTTGGTACCAAGAATGATGGGTGTTGATAGAAACTTGTCAGGCTTTACAGGTGACAAATTACACTGACAAAAATTTATGTTCTTGAATTTGGCTCAATAAGGATGGCTTGAGTAATAGTGGAGCCATCTCACACGGGCCTTGTAACTCACGGAGCATCGATCCATATATGCATGTTTACAGGTTGTCTGAGCTTCTTATCAAAAGAAAAGAAAGAAAAATGAAAATAAAAAATAGAATAAAATAACACCGTCCCCAAGTCACCAAGTGATCATTTTTTTAGGACTGTCTCACAATTATCATTTTTTGTTTGTTTTTGTTTTGGTTTTGGTTTTTAATCTGCTTTCCTTTCTCGTATACATAAAATTTACTGAAAAAGCGCCATCTTGCGGCTAATATCATGTTCTTTCATTAGTGTGGAGGAATGAATGGCACAGCAGCTCTTCATGTACGACTTTAGCTTACACTGAAATACGTGGGATAGAAAATGTCCGGCGACAAATCGCCAAACGGGAAACTTGTCCCACAGGTTACATTTACATTATACAACAGTCCTGTTAGCGTCACATGGTAATACTATATGGGATATCTTTAATATTGAATGGTAAAAAGTCCCGAAAAGAACAATACACACTGTATGTCAAAATAAACGTAACGGAGACGCATCAGCGTAGATGATTCCTTGAAGTGCTCCCCCGTCCTCCCAATCACATCATCACTGGAAATATTGCATGTTCCGTTCCTGCTCGTCTACGACAATCTCATCTCTGAGTCTACCATGGTTTTTTTTAAATAGGGCTGACAAACCTGAATATTCCCTGTGTCTGTATCTGTTTTACAAAGTGGGAAGCTTTCTATAGAATGTAAACTGGTCATAGTTCAGTGACATTATACAGCACATAATATTATTTCCAGACAAGATTAGTATAATATGCGACAGAAACTGTATTCTGCCCAAGGTTTGGCATAAGAAATGCACACCAAACTATTTCACAGAATGCTGATAAAGAATAAAGATTAATTGAAAAAGGTTACGGTGGAAAACAAGTGACAAATGAAATGCAACGAAGAATTAAGCTCGTTTTATATTGACCACATCATGCTGCTTGCCCTCGGTCCGAGTGGCGCAAAACTATACAAGAAAATTGCCATATCTGCTTTGTATCTGTGTCCCCGGGCCTTAAATACTAGGGCCAAATTGTCGACCATCGGCGAATCATGGCCATATGTATTATTTCTGTCTCCACATACAAGGCTAGTATAAAACATTGAATGCATTCCGCTGTCTATTAATGTTGATACCACTGCGTATTAGATATTGTAAGCGCTTGTTGAAATGTCGTATCTACTTTATTTTTTTTAACTTTATGCTAACGTCACATAACTAAATCAGATCTAGCTGATTTAATGCACGTATGAGGTCAATATCCGTACGTTTTGAGAAATTGTTAATATCTGTATAGCATTTTCCAGCTGAACGCACGTACATACATTTATTTACATGTACAGGTATGTATGTATGTATGTATGTGTGTATGTATGTATGTATGTATGTATGTATGACGTATACATATATATATTATATATACATATATGTATGTATGTATGTATGTATGTACGGACGTACGTACGTACGTACGTACGTATGTATGTATGTATGTATGTATGTATGTATGTATGTATGTATGTAAAACTATTCAAAGGCAAGAACATATAGTTGACTAATTCTGATAGCTGAACTACAGCCGCTTTGCCACATGAAGATTTTTCAGTACTACACTGAACTACAGAACGATAAATTATCTTTAGCACTGAAAAAAAATTGCAATACCCATTTACATCCCCCCCCCCATCATGAGAAAAAAATCGTCAAAACTGGTAAAAAATGTTACACAGCAACGCATTATACATATCAATCAGTCAATAAAAATATGGCTTAAATGTAAACCGTGTTTGCACACGTAACACGGACAGAGGGATGGATGCGGTTGCAGACCACATTTGTCATTGGCTGGTTGCGCATCATATCACAACGGAGATAGTCTGTAACTATGAAAATACTGAGTTTTCAGCATGCTGTGGCTTCTGTTCAAATGCAATTAGTTAAGCCAGGTTTGCTACATCACAGAGTTGCTTCATTTTGGTCATAAAGGTGCACTGTCTTTCAGGCCAGGTGGGAACTTTATGGTGGGGAAGGACAATGATGTGCCCACTGCAAGAGCACAGTTCATACACCTGCATAAAGCTGACATGCAGGTGTTGTTAGTATTTCAGTTATCACCAAATGACGAGCTCGGAATTACATGACAAAAATCCATCCGTTTTCTTCTGACATTTTTATCTGTTAAATATCGTTCATGAAATTTTAAAATATCAAAATGCTGATTTTTTTTTTTAAACTGCAGAATGCTTATGTGAAAAATAGATGGATTTATAACTGTGGTCTGTGGCCATGTGGAGACAGTAATGACGACTTAAGCTTAGCTAACCAACAGCTGGGGTAGTTGAAAACGAATTTATAAGGGCAAAGTGAACACAATTCTGTGCTGTTACTCTGAGCCATAAAGAACTGACAAATATTAACAAATTAGTAACAGCTGAATTGAATGATACCCATTACAGCCTTTTCTAAGTACCAAATGCATGCAAAATCATGTTTGTACATGTCGCGAAAACAAAATGTACAATGACAAAAAAACGTTTCAACTGTTTAGCACCTGGACTGGATTACAGGTCGCGAAGTGTTCATGTTTGCACAAAATACAAACAAAGTCCTATTTGTGCATGTACATCAATCATAATTTCACGTTAATAAGGGTATATATAAACTCAGGCGTGTTTTCATTAAAAAAACAAACAAACACACACACACACACATACACACAAAAAAACTGTGTAGGTGATAATGGCCGCCAAGAGAAGAAGAATGATTATAATATGCCGTACATGATGGAAATTTAACGTTTAAGTCCGGACAAATAGCGCACAGATAACAACTGAATAAACGTGTGTGTGTGTGTGTGTGTGTGTGTGTGTGTGTGTGTGTGTGTGTGTGTGTGCGTGCGTGATCCTCATAAACATTATTTTCAGAAACCTGACAAGTTGACAATCGCCGACTGCTACATAGCAAAATATTGTACTGCATGCTATACTGTCTCCACCTGTGTGCCATCTTTTATGGCGAAAAAAAGGAAATGAAACCAACAATTTCATAGTTATCGTATGATGTACCCATTTACATGAATAAATATAACAACAGCTAGCCAGCTATATGTTTGGATGCTGGAATTAGTTGTACCGAATGCACTATGTGCGTCACTACAACACATTTGATTTCAGGTGTGCTTCTCGGATTCTTTGCTGTATTCTCAGGGAACCAGATCGACGTGACGCCAATTTTTTTTTTGTTTTTTTTTTTTGTTTTTTGTTTTTGTTTTTGTTTTTGTTTTTGTTTTTTTTTCTTTGCTCTTGTTGTTGTTGTTGTTATTGTTGTTGTTGTTGTTGTTGTTGTTGTTGTTTTTGGCTCTGTCTGTGTGTGTGTGTGTGTGTGTGTGTGTGTGTGTGTGTGTGTGTGTGTTTAATCGCTAGGAGAAAACAGGCTGATTGTCTGTTTTTAAGTATTAAATCTAATCATCTGAATATTCAAATCAAACGAAGTGCTGTCAAAGTGGGGAGTCCTTTGATCGGAATGGTAGGCAGACCTACTTCCAGGACCAATATCTTCAGCTGCAGACTTGAAAAATATCTTGTAATATTGTTTTTTTTTTGTGTGTGTGTGTTTTTTTTTTATCCACTGGCTTATTTAAACCGCACCGTTTTGCTTGTTCTGTGCATGTCTATCGATAGTTTGTGGCGCAAAGCGGCTGAAGACTAACACGTGCGCTGGCATGGATTATCAAATTATAATATAATTATGCAATTCCTGCAACAAAAAAAATCTCAACATTATTGTGAGACAGCATATGAGCAACTTAGCGAACTAAGAAGAATTTGTAGCTTTTTATTTTCCTTTTTTTCGACTAGCTTTGCAGCAAGCCTCTCTAGGAGAGTTTTCAGCTTAAACTAATTAGAACATTTTAAGTTCGGAGAGATCAAACATAATTTTCATTACGTACTCATAATTTACACTGGCCAAAAATTGCATCTGGCATAGAAAAAATGTATCTAAATAGCCACACAATTTTGGTTCAAATGTCATACCCTCTCCAATGATTTTTTAATACATACTCTTATTCATTAAAACTGTGGAAAGTTGTGGTAATAATGCTAACCCTGGAACTACCCACTGTCAAATAGAAAGTTAAGGGGAACTGATAGAACTAAACTGTTTAATGAATTGCTAATTCACATACATTTTTGAAAAAAAATATCCATATCATTGATCTCATGCTTCGCTACGTTCTCCGTTCCACGGAGGTCTGAGAAAACCGCCTTCCTGACTCCGCTGCGTTAGCGACGGGGATTCATCATCCTGACGAATATCATGCTAACATATATATATATATATATATATATATATATATATATATATATATATATATATATATATATATATATATACATATATGTATATATATATATATATATATATATATATATATACATATATATATATATATACACACACACACATATATATATATATATATATATATATATATATATATATATACATATATATTAGCATGATATTCGTTTAGCAAGTTGAATCTTACATCTCTGCGTCAAAAAATATTATAGTTGTAAGATAAAGAAGAAAGCATTATGTCGTATTATGCAAATTGAAAGCTTTTTGAAATGTAATATATTATTGTCAACTACCGTACCCAAGCGATAAGTATGTAACATTTTCGAACGCTCGGCCGAGCAAACTCGTCTTTGAAACTGAAAAGCACACTACATGACAGACTAGTAGCTTGTTCCAGAGTGTCGAACACAATGACCAACTGGTTGCCTATCAGCAATTGTGTTATAGAGATGAGCATTCATCAGCGCACCAATTCTAAGCTTTAAACGATCCCGTAACATATTGAATTTTGGGGACACATAACATGGGCAATTGCCTGATGTTAAGTCTTAGGCAATCAGTAAAGCATGTAGGAGGGGTATCATTTATGGGCAGAGTTCCACAGCCTACATCCTCAATAACCAAATGTTTCCGAAAGACGTCAATACGAGTAAAAGATACTGCGTAACGTGCAATAATAAATATTGATTTTCCCCAGGGAGTATTGCACTCATATATTGTGGACCTTTTTTTTAATTCAATTAAAAAAAAATATGATAGTCTACTTCTTCGAAACCAAACGTTAGACTCCTTTTAAAGTTGATGGAGATGTACCTTGATTCAGTTCGCACAAAAAAATTCTAACCCTTAAAGTGCCAAGCAATGCTATAGCCATTTTTTCATCACTGTTAAGCACATAATCGTTAAAAATTCAGATTCCCCATAAAGATACCTTCTATTCAAATACCATCAAGGCTAGTCGTAAACAAAAAGTAGTCTTACTCAACAGGTTTTTCTCGGGACACTTGGCACGCAAAATGTCCCGGGAAAAGCTGTTGACTCCGTCTGAAATCAGCGCTTTAAGGATCAACTACGTGTTTCTGCCCCCATGCCGGATTTGTAACAGATGATATGCATTTAGTTTTTATTGGTCAATGCAACATAGCCAATTTCAAATATTCTGTTTACTTCTGTTAAAACATATATAGGGATAAGCATTTCTGAAATTCCAACAGGCATTACAAGAAAGGATTGTTTCGTTCACTTGTGTCATTTTTTTACTACTGCGGACGCCTCGTGTCTTTAAAACGTTAACCATGGCTATGGTAATTGCACTTGTGTGATTTCGCTGTAGAAATTGAATGAATTGGCCGCACATGCGTACATGTGAGCACGCGGTACACGGCGAGGGTGTTGGAACCTTTTGTCCATGCATAATGACCATGTGTTCTGACATGCTGCTCAACAGAAACCAGCAACACTTAACATAGCACATGTGCGTATCGTCATGTTTTCAGTTAGAACAGCTGGCTAAATGAGGTTACACATGGCATGACACACGTCAAAGCTTTATACATATATATATATATATATATATATATATATATATATATATATATATATATATATATATATATATATATATATGTATATATATATGTGTGTGTGTGTGTGTGTGCGTGTGCCTGTGTGTGTGTGCGTGTGTGTGTGTGTGTGTTTCAACGCGCGTCTTTACTACGTGCTTCAATTGTGTCAGTGAGTGGAATGTCTCGTTAGAAATTGGGGCCGCTTAGTCCCTTTCTATGTCTTGGATATTCATGGTTTAATGTCATTTACTAGCCTTAACACTTTTATATCCCAGTCAGTTTGAAATTCAATACGTTTAAACCCATATATTCAATACTTGAATTTTGGAATTTTATTGAGCTAGTCAGAACTACATCTGTAACCTAACTTGAATCTACTGTTTAATGCCCATTTAAGAGAAACTTCAATATTTGGGCCAGGATATGAATTTTTAAAATGGTGCTAACATTTCCTTAAATGTGTATTCATTATAATGTTAATATTTAAAACCTTATCATACCTTGTGCAAACTAAAAATATAATACTAATAATAATATATGAATTTTCTTGTAGGTAAAATAAAAAACGAATTTGCAACAGACATCTGCCGCTATTTTATCACGTTGTAAGATAGTAGGATGCCCTACACAGCTTGTGCCCGCAAATAAATTTCACAGCTGTTAGAATCCCTGTTTATTATCAATAAAAATGTACTCACCCACCTAATGTGACATACGCAACCAGCAGGTGGTATATCTGGACAAGAACCATGTACGAGTACTCATCTGTCTTAATTAAAAAAAAAAATTGCATTTCACTTGACAAAATGAGTTATTTGCTTATCTTTGAATATTAGTGGGAACACATTCTTAAGAAAAATGAAAATACCATAATGCGTGATTTACTGGCTAAATAAATCTTTCTGTAACTGATTTTTTTTTTTCAGAGCACAAATTGTCTCATCATAGGAGTGTATGAGGTGCGGCCTGCCAACGCAGGTTTATGTGTGAGGCGAGCCCGGCAATGCGGGTTTATGTATTTAGCATGGCCTGGCAACACACGTTTATGTATCAGGTGTAGCCTACCAACACAGGTTTATATGTGAGGCGTATCCTGCCATCTCCGGGTTTTGCGTCAGGAAATATTGAGCGCATCAAAAGGGTCAGCTATAGGCCTTTGCACATAGATTAAACCATTTCATTAACATATAAACTCAATGGAATGGATTTATGATGTTTTGCATTGAATTTATAATTTGCTTTGCCATATATTGCTGTTCTAGGACAACATCGCTAATCGTATAAGTGACCAGTTTGCCCCAGCAATTTAGCAAAACAAATCGTACAAAACAATGTAGGCAGAGTTACTATGGCATTGGCAACATTTGTTTGTCTTACGCAATTCTGTGTTCCACGGTGCAGAACCATTTCTGGAAAACTATATGTACCCAAACACTAACACATGGGTTGGACGCTTTATCGGTCTCTAATGGTTATCCTTCACAACTTGAATCGCTACAAGGTACATCGGTGAAGGGTTATCTCGGAATCGGAAAATGCTCACATGATACTTCACCTTTGATTGCCTTTGCTATCCCTTGTAACTCAAATTAATGAAAACGTTGTCTCTTTTCAATATATGTTTTAAGGTCAGTTGTCCCGCAACTTCATTATGTTGGCACATACTTGGGTCTCTTCGCTCAAGAGAAATTGGGGAGAAATTATCGCTGCTCTGTATTTAGCGTCGCCACATTTCGGCAAAGCTCCTAATACATACAATTGTAAATATTAAAACTTTGAGGTGCTTACAAATTCTTAGATCCAAGTATAATATAATGTTTGTGCATTTATGATTTTGTATCTGTATTTTTCTCCATGACTCTGCTAAATGATTTTATTTCTCTTATCCGCTGTCGATGTATCAATGTGTATATTTTTAATTTCGATGTAATTATATGTATGTATTCAATGTCAATGTATCAATTTATGTGGGTTTAACTCTCCGTTATGAGTAGGTTGATACGGGCTAGCCCTGCGTTCATGCATCAGATATTAAGCTTGTTGGAAAATGTGAGTGGTTTCAAACTCGCGACTTGGGGAAAGAGCCGCGTTGAGTACATTCATTGATGTATATATACATATGCTAATTAGTCTGACAGGTAAGCATTTGACAGCAGCACCGCAAGTTTGCACAATATGTCTAATAGAAAAAGTGGTTCCCTCTGTTGCCATGACAGGACGAGTTCTTGTCAACAGTAACATCAGTTCTCATTTTTTCATTGCCGTGAAGATGAGATAAGGGAGTTAAAATGGGAGTAGTCATAAAAGTTCACTGGTAAGTCTTGGTCCGTTGAGGCCGGTATTTAAAATCTGACCTGCTGGTTGTCCAGCCACATTTTCGTATTCAGGTTCTATCAGACAGGTTGGCTGATCCTGGAGGGTTTTTTTATTTTGGGTGTGTTGCCTTTTCAAATAATTATAGTTTAGTGATTTTCAGATGTGCCATAGAAAGAATGTGATATTGCTGAGAGATATTTACCATTTTTGAGGTCCTTGTAGGGATTACCTGCACTTGTGATATGTTAAAGTAGCTGTCCTATGAAATGTGATATTGACTTATTTTAGACCTGCGATATGCAGAATTACAGGTTTGTGATATATGAAAATGACCCCTTGATATATGATATTGAAAATTAACAAAATACCAAGTATAAAGAAATTAGAATATAATACAGGTATATTTGTGGTCATTTTTATACCTTCAAAAATTGCATTGGTGGCAAATTCATGTATCAGTCAAGTGAACCTAATTATGCATTTTAAGAATATTACAGTGACAGGAGGCACTTTTCAAACTTTTCTTTGGTTGGATTTAAAAACAATATTGTCTGTTGCCATCATATAGGTATTCCATGTACGTAGAGTATAGCTAATGAAGTCAGTAAAATGCCACCCATATATCACGTTCGGGCTGGATGCAAGCTGGAAGTATCCCGTTTAAGGATCGATGCAGATACAATGTATACATAATAAAAGCTTTTCCTTTCACGTGTTCAATGTTGATCCACTGCTGCCACGGTAGTAACTACATGTACCTATAAACAGCTTACATGTGATTAGCAGGTGCACAAGGCGTTTTCATTTTCATT
Source organism: Hermodice carunculata (assembly GCA_964020975.1). Taxonomy (NCBI): domain Eukaryota; kingdom Metazoa; phylum Annelida; class Polychaeta; order Eunicida; family Amphinomidae; genus Hermodice; species Hermodice carunculata. Next base: position 24 of record CAXHWN010000051.1, on the reverse strand, counting down.
AATAGCCCGTATAATCCATGATAA
>CAXHWN010000049.1:0-14000 GCA_964020975.1 Hermodice carunculata | reverse complement strand
AATGCACCTATACAGTATCAAAGTCCTAGCTCAAAAACTTCTTGAGTTATTGTGCGGAAACCACAGTCTACCGACCGACCGACATGTGCAACGCTATATGCCCCACCTTCTTCGAAGGGGGGCATAATAATTAAAGCTATACATGTCTATGGCTAGAGTAATGGGTATGGGCAGGGGATGGTTGCACAAGGGGGCTATTGTGGATAGGTCACCACTCCCTATGTCTGGGATTGTTGCTGAAGAAATGGGAAAGATTAGCTCTAGATGAAGAGGAAATATACATCCTAGGATGTGTTGGACAGTACAGTGGGAGGTGGGAGAGGTTGAGCAGGTTGATGAATAAAAACTAGTGAGAGGTAGGGATCAGTTACATTGTAAAGGAGGAGGTGTGGGTTTTATGCTGTGATAGTGGAGGCTTTGGAGTGAGAGAGTAGGGAAAGGGGGCCTGGGTTGAACTGGGATTGAGGTTGCTCCACTTCTGTGTTGAGCCGTCTTGTCAGAAGGGAGTGTACGTGTCACTGATGGTATGGTATATATACGAAAGTGAACAGCTACACGTGAGGATGGACAAGTTGAAAACAGCAAGAAGTCGTTACAACCAACTGCCACTTATGTCCTTCAGATGAGTAGTCGCTCATTTGATAGTATCTGTGTTTTTATGCATCTGTTAGTAATTCGCATAATAAAACATTTGGTATTTTCCATTTTTATATTCATTGAAAAAAATAAATGTTTGGTTTTCCTTATACACGTATAAAACAAAACCATCATCCAACTGCGCAGTATACACAGGTCAGAAATACTTTCCACAAGCTTTATACCTATTGTACATGTGCCAACATGTTCTTTTTTCAGTCAAACGGTGGAATATGATGTAATCCTTAGAGATTGCAAACGTTTCATCACAACCGTCACTCGGATCATTCTTCGCTTCTTTGTTGCACATTCTGCATTCCAAAAGTCACATCACGCACAAATCCGTAATATAAGTTATTTGATACTTGATATTTACTCCGGAATAACACATTAAGTTGTAACAATTTAATACGTACTGCCATGATTTTATCTCTCTCTCTCTCTCTCTCTCTCTCTCTCTCTCTCTCTCTCTCTCTCTCTCTCTCTCTCTCTCTCTCTCTCTCTCTCTCTCTCTCTCTCTCTCTCTCTCTCTCTCACTCTCACACCGCCCGCCCCGCCCCGAAAAAGTCTGTAGAACCAGAACTGTCTGACTGGCAATATTTTTTGTACAGGTCTAATGAGCATAATGACACATAAACTAAAAAGTACATTTTCAAGTACTTATTGTGTTGCTGCAAACGAAAGTGACACAACAAATTAAATAATTTGCCAATACATTAGACGGGGAGTTAACTGCACACAATAAATGTCAGTAAATGGTCGAACAGAATATAAAGTGTAAGTAAACGACAAATATATGCACATTGACAGGTTCTAACTGTATAATATTATGTTGATGTATACTGATAAACATTCTGCTTGGTGAAAAATGAATACCCACAATATATCGATAAATTATGCTGTAAGTTTTATGTCACTTTTTCTTGCAGTGCTCCTTACGATATTTGTCTACGAGATCGCACAAAATCGTTTGTCTCTGTAAATTCTGGAGCAAAGACAAAATGTCAAGGATCACGACGAGACCAAATGCCAAACACAGCAAGACAATGGCAAAAGTTCCAATTGTTTGCGCGTTCTCTGCTTCTTCAGGTGCTATATCCCTTCTTGTCTCCCCTTCTGAAAAAGAGTCAACTGATGCGCTGTAAATAAATTATTTGTTGATATCACAGTAAAATAATTGCATATCTGCTGTCAGTCGCAATATCTGTCCAGCATTTTATTTCTACTAATACCGTTCAATACGAACGTAGTTTGATGGCCATCGATAAATGTCAGTACGTTATTACAAGGGAACCTGGACAATGAGTGATCCACTTCAGCTCCATAAAAATAAATAAAATAGGAATCACGGTAATGATATGGTGACAATATCAACTGCTACTTTGCCTAAAAATCTATGTAACAATATAAATTGAAGGGTACTCATTACAAATGAAAAGCTAATAATGCAATTAGCCGCAGGAAAACAATATACATGCATTCATTACCCCAACAGTCAAAAAGAAAAAAATTAAAGTGGTTTGTAGTTTGGAATTGTGTAAGGTTAGTGTTCTTGATTTTTTTTTATTGCATATAAGATTGTATTTTGGGTATTAACTTCAGGTATCATTTCCTAATCCCAACTGAAGCTTTTGTAGTGGGACCATCGCTGTTTGACACTGTTCCGAAGTTCAACTTCGGTCCAGACGAAGTCCTAGTAATAGGCTGTGTAAATGCTGTAGGTGCTTAATTCACTTCGAGAAAATCATGTTTAGTCCATGATGAGCACAGAATCAAACAGCGTCTACAAAGCTATTATTGGCTAGGTAATGTTCGTTTGGCTTATCCAGGCCTTCAGTAAAATATTGAATCACATCTTTCGAAAACTGTGTTCGCTAGTTCCTTTGCATGGTCTAGATTCTGTCTCGGTGTCAAATGATTGTATGAAATATCCAGTCGACTTAGGGAGCTCTTTTCAAACGCTATCTAGGTATTGGAACGAGGCCTCATCACTCATCACTATTGACAGTATGTAATATCCCCCCAGCATAATGTCTGCTCCAAAACATTTCTCTTTCAGCGTATTTATAAAGTGAACTCCCCGTATGCTATTATTTCGATGTGACATATCAGGTGCGGATCCAGACTTTCTAAAAGAGGTGTCCGGGGGACTTCCCCCGGAAATTTTTGAAAAGTCGATACTCTCCGATGCCTTTTCTTGGCCTTTGAGACTATATTTTCACATGGACAATTTGATATCTGAGCTCACGGTAGCTTTCATATTTCCTCCCCGGGTAAGGCACATACGTGGTATAACAAGTCTCAAACTTTTAACAGGATGGCAGGGCCAGTGCTTCAAATCTCGACTGGCCCTAGTATGCCCCCACTCATTCTAGTGAGCGTATTTAATATGACTGCCAGCACATAATGAATGCAGTTATTTCGTTCAAGTTGGTTCACCACACCTTTTTTTTTTCTTTTGCGATTACATCATTCAAATCTTTACAGTATACGTGTACATTTTGATGAGTTATGTTTCCTAAACTTGAGATGCCAGTGGATACAAAGATCATCTATAAGACTAAAAAAAGTTTATTGTATACGTATGATTCCTTGTAATACCTCTAGCATTAAACTATGTATTGAAAGCCAAACCATACATGCCTAGATCCAATACAAGCGAACCAGAGAGGAACTACAAAGATCTAACAATTTTACTAGTACTGTATACACTCCAAGATAGACTTCTGAAAGTCAAAATTCGAGTTCCTGAGTAACTTAAGGTTTCGAGATACAAACATGTAAGCCTACATCTACGTTTTTTGCTGCTTTTACAATTTTGGTGCAGCTTAATGAAAGTATACATTGTTGAAGTTGCATAGTCTCGCTCTATCAATTGGTGCACATACAGATCAGATCAACGAAATATTGTGCTAATTGAGTACATAAGGCAACCCAACAAAAAGACCCAAGATATAGGAGGTCACGTATTGTAAATTTATCTATTTCTCAGTTAAATCCAGTCTGAAGTTCTAAAAATGATGCTCTTTTTGTTCCAAACACCATGAACCTAAAAATTGTCCGCAAAATTGCACCTATTAGGCCCATATTGGGATACAAGTCTTCAATTTTGAAAATTAAAGTTTTGGATATGCAAGTTACCAAATTTTAACTTTGCAGCCTCATGATTTTACACCTGAAGCAGCTACGAACAAACTCATGGCACTCTTTAAGTTTCATAATACATGTATTTTGAAGACATGAACCTTGTTTTCTCTGTTTTTATACGGTGCTATTCTTATATACACAAAATAAAAAAAAAGCCAATTCAAATCACTTCCCTTTGTTTCACATTATCAAACAAGTAGGGCAATAGTTCCTTGACATGTGCCCCAAATGATAGAATAAGACTAGACAATTCCAAAAATTGTACTTTGATAAACTAAAAAGAAAAGATGAAGAGAAAGACACCTCTGAAGTTATGCCAAACGAAACTACACGGATACATATCAGAATACGATAGGAGGCGAAATGATTGGCCTCCTGTATGTCATTATGCTTGACTAAATCAGCCATCTGACAAATCTGTCGCTGTTTTCGAAATAAAATGGACAAAAGTCATAACCATAATGACGTCAGTAGCATGAGTTACAATACTACGTAGACCAACCTTTTATGTAATATATAGCATTTTGATACCAAAAGGCATACAGATTGAATGTTGAAACGTAACGATTTTATATATGAAAGTATTGACAGTTTAAAGATCATAGATGTTTAGATATACCTCCAGACAGTAACTTTAATTTTAAAGCGGCCATAATAGGTCAAGCTGTTTGATTTCATCCTCCAATGTTTTATTTTTATTTCATTTCCCCTTCTTTTTTTATTAATTTTTTACATGGGGGGGGGGGGTCTATTGAACCCCCTGGATCCGTCTGTTTCATTTCCTCTCTCTCTTCCGCTCCATCCCACTCTCTATCTCTATATCTCGCTAGACCTCTACCTCTACCTCCCTCATTACGAGCAGTCAGTAAAAAGCATCCTTAGCAGCACAACCAGATTGTATTTTAACAGGGGACTGATTTTGAATGGCCCAACTCGTTGCACATTCAGGCATTAGAAGAAACACTGATCTGAGAAAGCCTTGGTAGTGTAATCAATCACAGCTGAAGTTGAGTAATGCACCTGACGTGAAATCTAACCGTCAACAGTGTAATCAACTTCAGCACAGTTGTGCTTAATCTCACCTTACATCTATAATGCACAGAATAATATGAACTGCATGAGCTGAAAAGATTGTTTTTGTCTGGCAATGTTTCAATTTTAAGTGCCTCTTTTGGAGGCGAACGCTTAGAAAGTCAATATAACAAGAACCATTGCATTTGATGAAAAAATGGTTCCGTAGGTATCTGTATAGTTATTTCACACACTTTATTTATTTGCTTATTTATTTATTCATTTATTTGTTTGCTGTTTTTACTTTTGCTTTCGTTTGTATACCAGGAGTTTTGTTGTAAGCCTTTCACAAAGTGTGCATGAGAACCTTTAAATAAATGCCCATAGCATTTGACGACGTCATTTTACGATCTTTATTATTTCATGAAAGGAACTACATAATACATACACATGTACACATGTGCATGCGTGCGTACATGTGTGTGTGTGTGTGTGTTGAACAAATTTACTGCTTCATACATTATAATTACAGACACTTATGAAAGAATTCTCTGTGTCACCTGCACACGAGACCAGCCTTGGGTGCCAGTGCCCGTCCAGTCCACACTCTGCTAATTGCCAAGGTTGACGTGACGAAAGTGTCGTGTTGTCAACGCATGAAACATTGACCACCGTCGCGTAAGCTGTTCCTGTGGTATTGACAACTGCTCTGGTCCAGGTCGCTATGGGTGGACACCTTATCACTATAAGAAACAGAACAAATGTTATCAAACAAGATGCGACATTAAGCAACACTACCAAAGTGTCAGTAGGATACCTTCCGCGATACTAGATAAAGCTCAGAAAAGGGTTGTGAATTACATAAACTCGATTCTGATTTGTTCTCTCTGGCTGGCAGGAAGTGAGATGGTCCCCGCTCTGGCCCCATTGACAAAGTTTCGATGGGACAAATATCTTGTAAGGTGTAATTGCTCATGACAGTCTTTATTGTCAATATACAGACGCAATCTGTAAGGAAGAGATATCGCATAAGGTTGATTTAAATATACAGCTCAACATCGGTTACAATTCACGAGGCTCACTTTATTCACAAATAACATGAAGTATTAATTTTTTATGGATATCATTTCATAGTAAAATGGAATCTCGCTGCTATGCACCTGACTTCTTAATCGTTACTGAAGTGTCATTAGACACAAACGGTTTGACATGTGGACATGTCTGTGGATGCTCTTCTTAATATTTGAACTGTTTTTAATATTACTGATATGGCCTTTTTGTTCTTGTTGTTTTCTAAACAGTTCTATCAAGAGCATGCGTGAAACTATGTTCCAATTGTATGATATAATTCGAATTTGGGATTGTGAGTAATACCATATTTTGGTTGTAGGCTGGCGTGTCCAATTAGCGTGTGCATTTTAACTTCGTGCAATTACCATATCCAAGACATCATCGAAGCAAAACATATCCATGTTGAGATTTCAGAAGGACAGTATAACTGGATCAAAATGCTTTTACAAATTCCAAGTCCTACTCGAATCCAAAGCCAAGCGGCCAAATTGTACATCCAAAGGGGGCCGGGAAGGAGGATAGTCATGTTTTGCCTACATTTCATGACATTATGGAATTTTGAAAAAGGCCTAAATGAATAAACAGTTCTGAATAACTGCATTACTTGTGTCGACACAGCATGCACATGACAACCAATTTATGCCAGAAGCTGCATAGCAATACAGGATTTGGGGCCATAGAATTCAAAAGTACACAACGTTAAAATGCCATTTATGGGAGCCACTAGTTTTTTTTGCCTTGTTTGTTTTGATTTTGTTTTGTTTTTCTTATTTGATTTTTATGTTGTTGGTTTTGTGTATGGGTTTACTGCACACTGATAACCCTGATATTGTTAGCTGTATGGTGCCCTGCCTCACTATATTTAGATTTGCGTGGTGCACATGGCAGTTGAACCAACTTCAATAGGACACAATAAGAAACAAGAGAGAAAGGAATGAACCAATCAAATGGTACCACTCACCTTTACAATCATCTAAATTGGTCCAGCGTCCAGGGTGTGTACACCTTATAGTTTTATAATGCAATCCTGATGAAAACTGATAGCCTTTACGACATATGTACATAACATAGTCACCAATATTTCGATTAAAGGAAGTCTGGTCGCCAAATTGAATCCATGGTGATGGTGGACATCGTTGAACTACAAGGTTAGGAAAGTTTACAACATCTTTGAATATAAGATACATGCATGAATCCCGGAAGGTGCAGATATTTACCGGGAATATACACTTTATTATTGTTATAATATCGTGTAGCATGTGACAAAGGAAAAATAAAGTTTCAATTCAATTCAATTCAAGACACCTGGTAAGGGTCGATCGTTTACATAATTTTAGGCTTAAAATGTAAGCAAACAAAATTGAAGCTTTACACTGCTCACCCTGTGACAGAAACTTGATTTCCTAACTTTATTACCAATTAAATGTAAAAATAATACAATTGGGAGTAACTTCTTTATAACGGTTGCTCCAACTAGAGAACGTGTCGCATGTTGCTACACTAGTTGGACGATGCATATAAAAGATGATGTTTTAAAACGGCCAGGTGCTTTCATAGATTTTGTATTTTGGGACTGTTACAAGGTCTTTAGGAACGTTTGGTAGATCTTGACAATATGTACAAGAAAGTAAGTGACACGTTTACCAGAAGAACGTCACATGTGATTGTTGTTCGGCTTTAATACATGCACACATGCATGCATACACACATATATACATGCATACACACATGTATAAATACATAAACATATCCATACACACACGCATACATATATGCATGCATATATACATACATACAAGTATGTGTGTGTGCGCAGGAGTGTGCAAAGTGTTTACTTTGCAGTGGCGGTGTCTGAATATCTTTGGATTTTTCACTTTAAATGTTGTGAAACCCATACATCATCTGTACACCTATCATTCATTTCGCGGTCGGGGAATGGGGCAACAGCACAGGTAGAAATACAATGGCAATCTACCTCATACCGACTTTACGTGGAAACCCAATTGACTATAAGGCTTTCGCCTCTCACACATTCAATTCAGACCCCACATCATATTCATTCGGCTGTGGCCTGTAGCTCGGTTTCAGATCAGCAGAAACTCTTATCCACGCATTTGTAACCTCCCACTTCAAGTGATTCTTCTTGGGAGAGGTTTACCAGTGTCATCTGGAAAACACTTTAGAGAGTACAAAACACTACTGGTCGAACGCTGAATGGAACCAAATGACACGAGCACGTAGCACCTGTGCTCTCTGGATTGCGTTAGGTGGCAGGATGGCACAGAATTCAATTTATTTTTTTGCCTCGGCTTTCAAATCCATGAACGGTCATGCACCTGAATACCTAGCTAAACAGATTTGCCCATATGTGCATACAAGTCTCCTGCGGTCTCCCGACAAACTCTTACTGCCAGTTCCATGCACCCGATTTAAATCTGTTTGGTTTGATCTGTTGGTAAAGCACCCTTGCCCTCTGGAAAGGCCTGCCCTTTCATAAATAGTGCTCATAAGCTCAGTACTTTTGAATATAGTTTGAAGACCCACCTTTACCAAAAATCCTTTGAGTGATACTTTTAGCCTTCTTAGCTGCATGCTGACTTGATGCTTATATTGAAGCGACAGAGATATTAAGTTTAAGTTCAACTGATATTTTATGCCAAATATACACTTTTTCAATGGGCTAATGTTCCCTTATCTATAATGCAGTGTGCAATAAGGAGCATTTATGTAAAGCTATGGGCCTGGTGGTCAGATTCTGGCGTTACAAGAGTAATAAATTAATAGATTATTAACATTTTTTTGCACTCTGGTTTGAGACTCACCTCCTGACGCATGAAAAAAGTTCTATACAGCTGCTGGGTGCCCCTTTGGCCTTCCTGTGCTGCCAGCTGGCTACAGACAGACAGGAAGGCCAAATACTATACTCTGGACTGTGTGTGAGCATAGCCTACTTGTATGTGTAAACACCTGCACTGGCACTTTACTCACAATAGCACTGACAGTACTGCACAGGGTCCAAGCAGTTATTTCACCTCTTTCATGCTTGGGGACCTGTTTGGCAACAGTTTGTTAATCAGCCTGCACCCACAGTCCTGTCGTGCTGGGCAACAGCCTCCAGGGGCACAGGAGCAAGCTTGGTCAGATGAGCTACACCAATCCTTCCTCTGGCCTTAACAGTGAGTTTGCTCTCACCCCTAGGTAACTGATGGCATAAGCCGCTCTCTTACAGTCACTAGTAAATGTTTTGAGCGGCGTATGCATTATTTGGGCGGCAGACAGTGGTAAACAGCGGCGGAGAGCAGCAGCCAGCGGCAGAGAGTGGCAGCTAGCGGCATGCAGCAGGAGTCGGCGGCAGGCCCATCGACCACCACTGTCTGCCACTGTGTGCCGCTGAAATCCAATTGAGACTTCTGGAGCTCAGCGGTAGACACCGGCAGCAAGCAGCAGATAGCAACAGAGAGCCTTTCGCCACTGTCTGCCACTGTCTCCCGTCCACCACCGCCGCTAACTGCCGCTGGCTGTCACTTTGTATGAACAACTGCATTATATGGAATGTAAAATATGAAGCCATATGAAAAGAAAGGGGAGGAAACCATGTGTATAGCCATGCATTTATGGTACATTTATAACGCTTCAGTTTAAATTAGCTTTGTTCAGTCATAATGTGACTGAATCAGCATCCATATGTGTCTTCATTCAAGGACTTCCTGATCTGAGCCTTAGGTAGGTGGACGGGATCACCATGCCTGACCAGCATAGTGTTGAGCATCTGGCACCTGCTGATCACTATTCATATAAAATACACTGTGACGAAATGTGCAGGTGACATCCTGGATGTAGATGATTTCATCCAATGTTTTCCCTTGATCTACACTGTCCCACTGCTGGCTGGTCAGGTGCTTGGTGGTTATGTCAAAGACCTTGTGCCCAGAGTTGCTGTTGATCTTGCACTTGCCTTGCATATTAGGCCAAGGGGTGAGCTGGTTATAACGCTGTCATTTATGAAGGTCACATGACACTTCAGTTCAGCCCGTGGCTGGACGTCAGACCACTCCTAAAGACTTGAGAAGTGGTGAGGTGGTCATTGTGGACTCATCGTGCATATTCCTCATGTGGGGACAGTCTGGCTCTGAATAGCATTCTGATATAAGCAAGAAGAGGTAACTTTGGAAGATTGTGACCACAAGCTCATTAAAGTAGTTTCAAAGTCCAGGGCAAGGTTCTGCCCGGCTGGTGTGGCCTCACATGGGTAACGATTTTGTGATTATTATGTGGCACCTTTCATGTATCGTCATGAACAACATCAAACTTGTATTATCATTGCCCCCCCCCCCCCCCCGCAGCATCGCAGCTGTGTAGGGTGTAAAGAGCCATGACTGGGGAACCCTTCGAGGCCACCCTCTTGGTAAGAAGATCAGCTGGTTCACTCCATGCCAACATTGAGCCCAAGTGCCTGGATATCAAATGCCAAGTGTTTCCATCTCTGACACGCCTTTATTTGTTGGAAGGTATTGACGCTTCTGAGTCATTCCAGCAGTTCCCCTGGGGCTCATTTCTTGTTAGTCTGTTCCCTTGGGCAACCACCACTGCCTTTTATAGGTACGAACAGGGTCTGAGTTCCTCCTATGTGCCTATAGCAACTCATTGAAGTGTTCAGGGAATGTAAACAAGGGCCGTCTGAATTGTCCAAATTTGGGGCTGCCAAAGAGGTGCTGTTTGAGGTGAACTCACTTGAAAGACATGGACGGCTGGTGCTCTCCACTTTTCATGGTTGTCTTCTATGGGTGACTGCTTGTCTCAAGTCAGGAGTGCAATATATTTCTTCACATTGGTATTGGAAGATGAATGTTGATGTTTGGGATCTCTGCCCTTTTCTGCAAATAACTTAAATCCCCCATTGCTGGGTTAAATGTAGGCAATGTTATTCTGAACTATTTCATGACCATACCATGGCCAGTCTAATGGCTCATGTTAGCCAACCATACTAGCTGCTTACATTCACCAGCATGACAAGTATAACATGTAGTTAGTACTGACTGATCACACCGTCATGAGGTGCATCACATATGGTTGGTGCTGACTGCTCACAGTTCTCTGTATCTGTCAATGCTTGGGTGATCCTTTGGCCCACCTCCAGGCAAAGAGCCAGGTCACAGCTTAAAGACCTGTGATGCCCTTTTGGTATGGTCGGCGGGCTGTTTCACCCTTGTGCAGTCTTATTTGGCCTTGCTGTGGTCACACACACGAGACTTGCCACATGTTGTTGTCTGTCTAGTCTGAACCCATACACAGCTAGCTGTTAATTCCCAGCATCATTGCTTGCATTACCTCGGGTATGGGCCTACCAGAATGTACTTTGAATTGGTAGACTATAGTATACACGATCTTCAATATCTGTATGTGGACGCCATTTTACTTGCAATTATGGTAACGTTATGGTTGTGCGTCTCAACTTCTTTTTGGGGGACCTGTAAAAGAACCTGGGCCTGGGGAAAGCTTTATAGTTGACGAGCTTTCTGTTGATTTTGTTGCAACACAAGGACAGCACAAGGTATATGTTGCCATAGGAATTCTACCTATGCTGGCCCCAACAACCACACCACCCCAATATCAACCATTAATCTACGAAAGTTGCCTATAATGACTTGCCTACGATTTATTAAGCTGTCATTCCTCGAGCAGTTCAGAGCTACTGCAAGTCAAGTAGGAGGCAACTTCTATATAATTTTGAAATTGTGTTTTAAAATGTGCAAGACACATTTGAAGGCTGAAAAACCATGCTCTACATAAAACATAACCAACATTCTCAGATAAATGTGTGTTAGCAGACCATGTATTTCTTAGCCAAGTTGCATTAAAGTACAGTTGCAAGATGTATGATCTCTACAGGTATAACTGGCAGCACAAAATGAGATTCGAGGATATTATTTTGGAAAATCATTACAAATAGTGTCTATGTACAACAGACAACTGTGCAATTTCGATGGGATACAACTCACCTTCACATTTAATGACAGACGCATTAATATCCCATTGACCAGTGTCCATACAATTGCTACTTATGTTAAGCTTTGCACCAAAAGTATAACCTGGGTGACAAGTAATTGTGGCACTTTGGTCATGTGTAGAGTTTGGATCCAATACTGTTACATCTGCGTGTACAATCCTCTGTAGTGGTGGGCATCTCACAACTAAAAAAGCAAACTAACTTAAAGTTTGTCTTAGTACCTCTTTCTATAATCTTTGTGATTGAAACAAATAATGCTTCTTTAAATGCCTGGTGGTATGATGTTTCAAAACCGAACATAAAATCTGTACATATATGTTATTTACTTGCTGTAGTGGTTGTTAACAGATGTACATGTGCCTTACGCAGTCCACCTGCATGGACCAGTGACAAATTATCAACTTAGTGATTTGTATCACTTTGATGAATAGCACGAATAAGAGCTTTAAGAGTCGAAGTATTTCAGAAATTATGCATTTAAAAGTTCAAATTAAGGCACAAGTTTGCACGGAAGGTAATTCAGGACATAGATCACAGAGTGTCTTGTACGAATGAAGCATTGGAACATTTATTTATATAATATTCTGATTCAATGACAGGGTAACTGTTAAGCTTGAAATTAAGCAAAGCACTGGCCGTATCATGGCGGGTCACTGATCATGCATGCAAAATGTACATGGAGCAGATTTATACCTTCACATTGCGACGTCATCATGCTCCATGTGCGATTGTCTTGACAAACGAGTATGTGTTCAGTTGCGTTGTCACTGAATCTGTATCCCCTCTGGCATACAACCAAAATTGCAGCACCCACAACTGTTGATTTTATGGTCACCAAAGTGTGAGGCCACCATGGCGGTCGAGGGCATGTGTTATCTGTTATCAAAATTACATTCTATAAATATATGACCATATTGCATCTAATCGTAAATATATATATATATATATTTGTATTTATTTATTTATTTCATTTGTGTTGTTTCTTGCCATCTGATTAGTTAATAGACGTTAAATACTGTTCACAGTGGATGATTGATTGCCAGGGACATGTCTTCAAATTCAATGACGGCATTTGATTTGCACTGAAATACGAAATGTGACGTCATCAGCACATTGTCTACGCTTAATTAAGAAATCGTGAAGCAAGAAACTGGTCTGCGTTGCATCATCATCACTCCCCTTGCAATTGATTTCTGTTTTCTTTCAATTTATTTCCGCTTTACCATGCGCTGCGAGCCAGGATGATAGCGCTGACGACAGCCATAGCTCTTTTTAAGATGAAAGGAGAGTGTTCTTGTCGTTATAAAATGTGGCAATATCCTTTTGCATACTTGGATCATCTACAGCACTGCCAAACAGGCCTAAACGTGTGGTAACTGTGTTCAAAGTGTAGGGCATTAAACAATTCGTAGCGTGAGGAAGTTTTGAGGGATCTGTCGTGTGATTGGTTCATGTGACCCTTTGGCGGATTTAAACTGACATGTAAGTGTTTCTGACGTCACAAACTCTGGTACTTCAAAAGGTATAAAACTTTTGTAGGTCGCAAAACTTAACTACTTGCACATTTCCGAAGAACATAGCAGCAGTACACAAAGATAGCTTTGGAATATCCTCAGTTTTATCAACGAAAGAAATGCCAGAAACAAAATTATTTTTTTCCGTTAAAAACCCTTGGTTTTGATAAATATACTGTACACATCAGCACAAATCTTTTACGCATACAGTATATGGGAAAAAATGAAGCAACAAAACAAAATCCGGGGTTTTGTTTTCAAAACCTAGACAAACCTCAACTTTTGTCTGTACTGTTGTCTGCGATTTTGTTTGCAAAACCAAGGCTTTCATCTCCGAAATTCTGTGTTTCGTGATATAGAATCTAGGGTGGTTACCTAGACGATACTACGGTCTTGTGAATTATTCAACAATACATCTTCCACATCCCCCCCCTCTCCCTGTCTTTCTCAGTCTCTATCTGTCTGTCTGTCTGTCTGTCTGTCTGTCTCTCTGTATGATAGCCGTTTCACACCTAAGGTCTATTCATTCCGAGTTGGCAAAGGGAAGAATTTTGAAGTTCTAACCCCTGGTAAAGAGACATGGAAGTAAGGTCTGCCTGTGACAAATTACATAG
>CAXHWN010000048.1:0-13000 GCA_964020975.1 Hermodice carunculata | reverse complement strand
TGTAGTGCAACCTGAACCCGAATGTGCCGTTTTGTATACACTGATGGACCACACTTTCTTCATTCAATCCATATGCTTGTTTTTGTCATTTTATCTTAAAATATGTTTTCAGCCCTATTGTGCAATGTAGCGATATGTCTGTTTCAAATTCAACACATTTACTATATACTAAAGTAATTACATCCCTATGTCTTGATATTATTTCGACATGTTGTGCTTGGAGTCAGTGGGTGTTCGTGGTAGCTGCAGTGTTTTTTTATACATTTAGAGGATGCAGATATTGGAAAGAGCAACCATCTTCCTGAAGGACTCATCGCTGCCTAAACTTTAATTTCAAAATAGTTAATTTGTTTCTTTCCTTTTGGTCTTTTTATGTAAAACAAATCCACAACACATATGACCCTGTATTCCAAATGGATGTTCCTTTCCATAAAAACGCAAGCAGGACCGCAATTAAGTGTTTGGTAGTGGCACCTTATCTGTTTATTACCAAACATGAACATGTCTAATTTCGCCTTCAGCTCAGTAAAGCTGCTCTCTCCGGCAGTTTCCCGGCGAAATCATGTGAAATTCTCTGACTGTCTGGACATTGTTTTAATAATTTATAGTCTTGCGAAGTTTATTGCGATGCTTGCGACGCACTTTTGATGCATATGGAGTCTTGCGATGTGTTATGATGTCTTGTGAAGTTCTTTGGTCTTGCGATTCCCTAGCGATGCCTTCCGATGTCTTGCAAAGTTCGCGATGTGCTTGCAAAGTTTTGCAAAGTTCGTGGCGTTCCCAAGTGACATGAGGGATTAAGCTCGTATCTCATTGGGCTGCGACAGAACACGACTATTTTGCGACAAAAAATTGCGCGAAAATGTGCCAAGTAGCAACAATTTCACACTGAATTGGTACTTATGACACTTTTGAGCATACCACACGACTGTTGCACGTATGTCGCACGAACTCTCGTTGAAATTTGGGCCAAAATACACAGAAGGTTTGTATACATGTCTCGATGTCGTGCGACTGTCGCGAGACCATGACGCGACATTTAAGCGATATAATTTCGAATTTGTTTCATTTACGATATTCTTGAGATTATCGCGCGACTGCCGTGTGACAGTTATGCGAGACAATTGGGAAATCTGGGCCCTGTAAATACAGGCTCTCTCTGTCGAGCAAGCACGTGGTCATCAGAAGTCAAGTGACTGTTGGCGACAAATTTCGAATAGCATTCGTGAAGTAGTTTCCAAAATGTCTCGAAACTTTCGTCATGGTTCGCACGTGTGTCGCGCCGTGGATATCAGATTCTCATTTGTATCTCCAATTAGTCACAATTTAGTTTCTCAGGTCGTCAACCCCTCACAAAGTTGTCTAACATTTCTGGCACTTTCTCCCTTACGGAAATTAAATTGAGAAGTGGTCTAGCCGGGTTCGAGACACCTGCAACAACCCTGTGACTATTTAGAGATAAAAAAAGTTCGCAAATTCTAGCGACACGACAGTGAGGCCCTGCAACCCGTGCAAGGAAATTAAGAACCGTAACGCCAACCTTTCAAGACATTTTGGAATCTCTCTTACGAGTGCTATTAAATAGGGTAGGTGCGGGGGATGTAAAGTTCTTGTAGTGGTCGTGGTTATAGCTGAGTCTCCATGAGCTGATGGTACTGGAGAAGATGCAGTCCCTCTCTCTCTGTGAAAGCAAATAGGTGATCCAAAAACACCTTGTTCTTGAACTTCTGCATTCTCTCCCATCCTCCTTTTGGTTCTGATGGCATAGAACCGCTTGACCAGCAGGCCTAGCATGCTGTCCAGCAACAATGACAAGCTCGGCCAGAGTTCTGATCCTAGTGGTGAACATTGCGCAACTGAAAAGGAGAGACTTGGTTGCCCATATTTAAACCCTCCAGCACCCTCCTAGCGATAGGAAATTGCGGAAATCACAAAAAGAAATCACTTGAAATCACATTCATCGTAATCATTTCCCAAGGTGGAGCAAAAAGGCGCAATGTAATGTATATAAACGCAAGGAGACGTAATGCACCGCAAGCAAGTTGCAAGAAAAGCAGACAAAAGTCGCAAATAAGATCGCTAGATTAACATTGGGATGATACACCTAGCAAAAGGTGGCAACAACTTCGCAAGAGTCGCAACCAGTCGACCTGAAGCCGGTTATACACTATGCGATTTCGCCTGCGATACGACGCAAATCCTAGTCACGATACGATTGGTGTATCGGGCCAAACCGTTGTGTATCGCTGCCTATCGCATCACAGGTTTTCTTAGATGAAGCAATTGACATTATACGATTTTTTGCAGCGATTTGTTGCGATTTGTTGCCGTGTGACCGATTGCGCATGTACTGTGTTCAACTTCATGTTAGGCACCCACATGTCAAAATTGATGAATGTTGAGAAGAAATCTTCCACTGGGAAAGAAGCTTGCCGACATAGTCCTAGTTACAATCTACGAATTTATGCGATTATACCGTAGATTTTTCATACACTATACGATATTTTGCGATACGATGCTATTTTCTGCGATACATCGTAATATCCTACGATACGATTTTGGCGGCCATCTTGAATTTCGAACATGTTCAAACTTCTACGACAAAACGCGATTTGTTGCGATACGACAGATCGCAGATAATCGTATCACAGAACTGTATACACTATACGACAGATAGCTACAATTTGTTACCATTTGCCACGATCGTCGTATCGCAGCAAATCGGCTTAAATCGGAGGCAAAATGGTATAGTGAATAAACGGCTGAAGCGATTCTTGCGAAATAGGTTGCGAAACGAGCAACTTGATTGCAACTCTAGCGATGAGGGGCGATTTCCTTGTGAAGTGGGCGATTTGTTCGGGATTTTTTCTTAAAATTTAGGAGGCGCTTCCTTCTTCCCAGAAGTTATCACGAAGTACCGTGAAGTGTATCCGACCTTTGTAAAGTCTTTGCGATGCCTTGTGATTTTCTTTCCGAGTTTGTGAAGTTTAAAATCGCCGGCCATCGGAAGGGACTTCACTACAGTGAGACAGCTGCTTTATATAAACCTAATGTTTTTCATCATGGGTGCCTTTAACAATCAAAATGTTCGGCACCACAAACCCATGTAGAAATAACATTTTCAAATGACTGAAAATCCATCCATCCAGCCATCCATCCATCCATCCATCCATCTACCCATAAATAAATCTATGTACGCACTTAAAAGCTGCTTTGAACCTTATGCATACATACTTATTCACATTCACAGACACAGACACAGACACAGACACAGACACACACACACACACACACACACATATATATATATATATATATATATATATGTGTGTGTGTGTGTGTGTGTGTGTGTGTGTGTATGCGTCTGTGTCTGTGCATGTGAATAAGTATGTATGCAGTATGCATAAGGTTCAAAGCAGCTTTTCTTTGGGGAATTATTAATATTTATTAATATTAAAACGCAGACTGCGACACAAGCGATAAGCTCAGATATGAAATGTACAACATGCGTAAATATGACTGTTTGAATGGTGTAGGTAAATGCTTCGCCTGACTTTTGAAGATATCTCGCATTATCATCAGTTCACTTGTTTTGAGTCCACCAAATTCAATATAAATGCCTATATCAGTTGCAGGTTTGGGCATGAGCATTCATATTGGTCTTGAGATTCACCATTCCACAGCTTTCACCGCTCGATGTTACCTTTTGTGAACCAATATATAGGTATTCCAGTTGTCTGAAACGGGGTTGGGTTTCCTCGGAATTGCAGAAATTAAATTATTGCCTTGAATATTTACTTTTTCAGCGTCGGCGACTTTAATAACCCCAATAAGATACAACATATGCCTAGAGCCGCAACAAAGGATATTGTTGAAATAGGAGTAATTTTCTTAATCTCATAACGGCTGATGGATTTTAATTAGTTCTTGTAAGTAAACAATGGACTGAGATATTGTCTTTTAGTCAAGGCAAACTAAAGCTGAAGCTGCAATATATGTGTATATATATATATATATATATATATATATATATATATATATATATATATATATATATATATATATATATATGTGTGTGTGTGTGTGTGTGTGTGTGTATTTCATAAAGTTCTTTTCTAAAGGGGTTCAAAAATTGTGATTTGTGCAATTAACGCAAACAAGAGAACTATGACAGCCTAATGCTCAGCTAGCCTACGGTGTTATATAATCTGAGCTAGAGCTTTGATATTTATGAATCTGAGTCAATAAATTTCATATAACAGAGTGCAGTTTCTGTCATATACTTTTTGTTTTCTATTTATGGCTGTCATGTATCTTTGGTGTATATATATATATATATATATATATATATATATATCCCACAATGACGCCTGTCAGAGGTGAATAAGGGGAAGGAAAACAACAATGTGTTATTGTATTTACATGGAGTAACCCATTCCACCTGCGTTATTACCTGAGCGGGTCAGCCGTGCATACTGCCTTCACCTGAGCTACCGACAACTTCAGATCCATCTTTCCTGTTGTCTGTTTCAACTCGTTTTAATGTTGCTGCATGTTAAATTTTTTACACACCCAGCTCGTCAAATATTTTTGATTTTATGTTTGCCGGCACCCATTATGCAGACAATGCGAGCATTCAAGTGCACATCAACATGCCGGGACTCCCTGCTGATCGTGGAAATGCAACTGAGGTAACAGCACGAGTGAACAGTTTCTGGCTGAAGTTGTAGCGGATTTCTTTGTTGACGTTGTCTATTCATGCGCCCAAATGGAGAACGCAAAGCATTGGGCTAAAAGTTCCTTTTCGGTGTTAAAATCGTTGTATTTGTGTTATTTTATTTTAAAATTGAATAATTCAGCCATGTATCAGTATGGGAGATATTAAATACAAACAGCCACTCACGTGTGTTTACTGTCTGAACTCAATGTTTCTTGGTCGCAGAAGGCACCTCGCCACAAGTGGCTCGTGCCTTCTGCGACGAAGAAGCATTTCGTTCAGACAGTAAACACGGGTCATGGTGGTTTGTCTATAATGCACCTTGTATGCCCAGGCTGGCATTGCTCTGTGACAATGTGGATCATGCCAAGATAACACATTTGCTGTCTCATCTCAGGCCTTATTAAGAGCTATTATCATCCGCAATGCCAAATTGCAATGAGCTGCCCCAACATATCTTCAGTGATTATCCTCAAACGAAATTTATAGACATTATCGTGTGACGTTGGGATTAAGTCATTGTCTTGTAAATACATTTCAAGCTTAGATTTTGTAAAGACTATTACCACGTCATCAGCGAGGTAAAGATTTAAACTTCTTAAAAGCTGATTGCCAGATCCTGTTCAAAGTTGGTTGGAATACATTTTAGGTGGGGCTCTACCATGTGTTTTAATGATTCTGCCCCGGTGATTTAATTTTTAAGTATGCTAGTCTAATATTGGAGCTTTCGAGTTCTTTCTCAGAATGTTTTGTCTTCAACGTAGCGGGAATATAGCCCGAGAAACAAAATTGTTCACCAGATGCTGTTTCCTTTATTTCCTGATTTTTATATTATTTTCGAAGTGAAGTCATAATAAGTCGAAGTACTTGTACAACTTGTTTGATTTTGAGATACCACTGTACCTACTCTGGTTTACTGACCACAGCCATTTCACATTTGTCATGGAAATGCTTCTTTCAATTCTCATTATATTGCTTAAGCTTCAGTGATTTTAAACATTTCTTTTGCGATATCTGAATATCAGAGTTTGTGCCACAAGTATGTAGTATGGGTGTTTGGGTGGTATGTTTTCAAGAATTCAAAAGCAATTTTTTGTTTTTTCAAAATCATTCGTTAAATCAGTGGGTTGGCATTTGTCTTATTTTGCTCAAAGTGTTTTTACAGCGTGGCGCTTCTTACATTTTTGGATGTTTAAGGGGATTTATACTAAATGTACGAGTACACGTTAGCATGATCAGTACTGGAATACCAGAGAACGTGTTTGTTTGTATGGTTACAAGACCTTCAACCGGATTATAGCCTGAGTGCACAACATATCAGCATGTGAAGATGCTTAGTGAAAGTCCTAATGCTCTCGTGAATGGATACGCATACAACAAGGATTTGAACCCGATATGAAAGACTGTACGATATAATACGTATATATTTAGAGATGATGTAGTTTTCAATCATTACAAACGTTCTATGCGTATTGTCTACCACGGGCTGTTGCGCGTTCCTGCGTGTGCCCAGGAGAACAGAGCTCTGCAGTATGACTCTGTACTCCCATTTCATTCTATGCCATTCTAAATTGAAAAGCAATTTTTTTCATATTCGTTACTAAATGTGCCGACTGCACAATTGTATCGTTAAATCACTTATTAGACTTATTAATGTTAAAGAAAGCAAAATTTGATTAATTTCTTTTGAAAAGTTAAAGGCAGCAAATTGTCCTTTTGCTGGTGTTTGCCCTTTTGAATTTCATTTATTTTCGTTGCCTGTCTCTCTGACCCTCTTACATTCATTGTAGTATTTTTGCTTTACTCTGACGTCTTCGTTTAATTATACTTTATTTAAAAAATACAATTGTAAAAGAGGGCAGAGGTCTATGTAAATCCCTTTTGCTGAAACCGTACTACTACTACTACTACTACTACTACTACTACTACTACTACTACTACTACTACTACTACTACTACTACTACTACCACCACCACCATCACCATTACTACTACTTCTACTACTACTAATAATAATAATAATCGTGATAAAAATGACAATAATAATTATAATAAAAGACTAATAAAGGGAAATAAAAAAGAGGACAAGACAAGGTACAAAAACAATGAGACGTAACAGAGCTCGGTGTAAAGTAGAAACTGAATATTTGTCCCTGAAAATGTTAGATCGGGCCTTACAGACTGAAGTGGTGCGTGAACACAAGACAAAACATATAGAGGGGTTTAATGTAAGTGCAATATGACATCTGACATCTTAAAACGATGACAAATCACTTCACGCAGGATTTGTACTTTCAAGCTGACCTGTTTCGGTTGCTTGGAACTTACGGTTCGCGTGTTTGATTGTCGGAAAGTTTTTGTACCTGTGCCGCTGAACGTCACTATAAAAGGAAGGTTCTCAGCGCCTTGGGGTAGATCGGAAGGGATTGCTTCACTTTTCGCTATGACAAATTCACTTTTAATAGGAATCGCTGTGCTCCCGAAATAGAATGTCAGATATACAAATGCCATACTTTATACATTCCTTTTTGCCCAACCTGACGTTAACATAAGAAAATCGTGGGACTCTGCAATTATACGTCAGCTTCTTGTAGGACCTTTCGTTAATTACTATGTAGGTTATTACTAAATGGTAATATCAAAGGGTAATGAAATGAATACCTACCCGTTTGCCTACATTTACTCTTAACATTTTTCTCATGAGTGGACGGGAGTTATTATGTCAAAGAAGAGCAGGAATATATCTAAAATATAAACATTACTATATATTCTGTGTCGCACTGAATACGGTTTCTCTGTTGGCACTATATCAGGAATGTTTGTGTGGAATTAAGAAACGTTAAAAAATGATTATTTCTGATGGAGGAATTGCCGTGTTCTGTATTATTATTTCCTGATAAAAGCTTTATAACAATATTTTACCACCAATGGCTGTGAATATATTCTCAGAAGTATAATGGCTTAATATAAGAAAATATGAGGACAGCATTTTCAGAAATCACACTTACACGGTTGCACAATTATTGTTGCGTGAACATTATATATATGCGATGTATGTTCATTGATTATTGGAATAATGTATTAATTCGTATGTTCCGTATGAAGTTCTAAACTCAATTTGCTCATCAAAGGACATTTCACTCAAGAACCAGCATGGCGTTATTTGCCAAGGTGAAG
The DNA here is from genome assembly GCA_964020975.1 of Hermodice carunculata. Taxonomy (NCBI): domain Eukaryota; kingdom Metazoa; phylum Annelida; class Polychaeta; order Eunicida; family Amphinomidae; genus Hermodice; species Hermodice carunculata. The sequence goes on along the minus strand of CAXHWN010000048.1, from coordinate 5,106 downwards.
GAATTTTACGCTTTAGGCGCAAGTCGAGGAAAGCTGTTGACTTAGTCTCCGACTCTGCACTGATAGGGTTAAAGTGGCTCCATGAGCCATACAACATAAACTGTTATAGATACAGTCGTTTCAAGATGGCAGTATGTACATGTAACTCACGCTAAAGGAGAATTTGATTAGCTTTTATTAAATAGAGATGTCAAATACCATATCCCAGCAGAGACACATGCGGCGTGTACAACGGACATGGAAATGTACAATTTGTCATGTTCTCTAGTCATGAGAAGAGACTACGGGGCAGATGAAGGTTTGACCTTCACTACCATCCTGCGCTTATGTATCTGACCTCTGTAGATATCCCAGCAGTTCCCTTCGTCTGTGAAATATTAATTGTTGTGATTTCATCGGCGCAGTACACGAATTTGTAGGTAAACAGACCATGAACTCTGAGCTTGATGCAAAATGGAAATAATGCTGGATGTCGTATGGATCTGTTGAGTACTGACGGATATATTGCACATTGTTCAGTCAGTATGAAATACGACCGTTAGGTTCTTGGTGTTTGCATTTATCCTTCTTGACAAACGCTGTGTTGTACAGCACTAACATGAAATCCCCGTTTTACTTGCGCAACTGCACCTTTGTTGATCTATCGCAGCAGTTACTACCCAATGGAACTATTCGTGTCATACAAACCGATGGCAAAAGTATAAAGAGAGCCTCAGCATCTGCACCATGCACTGCATGAATTATCCTTGGGCTTTGCCATAACCCGTAAGTAGGACTAACCTCATCCGGATACAAAGATGAATCAATTTATGGAACTTAACATGGGATTTATACTAGGATCTTAGTATAGGTGACCATTTTCAAATATATATAGGGAACTGAAAGGAAGCTATACAAAGTACACAATTTTACATGCCTAGAAACGACTTTGGTATGGTAGCTTTCGAACGGAATAAAAAATGAAATAGATACATCACAAAAGAAGACAGACACGTGTGTGGTCATGCCTCGCACGTTTTTCAATTTAAACAGATTAAGTTTGCTATTTCATGGGTGTAATCATATGCATAAAGATTTCGAAACGGTTGTCACTTCAATAAGTTCGGTAATCTATTGTCCTAAATGGTTAATTTAAAACTGATTGTGTTCTTGAGAACACGCTTCTTTCCTGCATTTGTATATTTGCAAAAATAAGTTATTTTGTGTCACTTTTTCATGGTAATTTCTCTCATCCATACAACGTTGGTTCTTATCTGCGCCGTATGGAGAAAACCACATTTCAATGTGTGTCTCTAATTTTTCGGTTATTGGGTGAGCAGTCTTGTAATTTTGCCAAAGAATCGCCAACAACACAGTGCCTCGTGAAATTGGCAGGAAGAAAAATAAGGATAAAATGAAATAAACTACTATATCCGAGTTCCTTTCCAGCCAATTTAGAGCATTTTCTAGTATAAAATATCCAGATTTATATTTATATGTGGAACGTAGGTGGGTCGATGGACGCATAGATGAATAATATAAGTGGATGAGCATGTATGGGTCCTCACCGTGACATGTGTTTATGGCACGTACCCTCAAATTGCATCGTATATACAAGCTTTATTTTCGTTTTTCTTTTTAGATATCCAGCTGCTATCGCATGGATTTAAGCATGCTGGCCCTACTCAATATATAGGTGCACCCATTCGTTTTGGTACGTGCAGCGGAAATCAGGCATATAGTTTCATTTATCCCGATGGCACACAATTTAAAAAGAGACATTTGTTATTATTTTGGACTCAACATTTTTGTCATAACATCAGTTTTACCCCAAATCATAATCTAACCAGTAGGGTGTTCCAACGTGCACACCCTACAAATTTTCTAGTCGAAAAGACATTTAACACACGAGGACCCTTGTATTTTTACTTTGGAAATGTGGCATATATAATGTATATTATGTGAATTTGCTCTCAACGTAGTAAAACTACTTTTTTACTTTGCGCCTTCCTTTTTGTGTTGTCTTACATACAGTACACTGCAAATTTTCAGACGATTTCTAATTGATCGCTTTAGTATGGGGCCCCATCATGGGCATAGGGTGAAAAATCAACTTATTTCCCTGGAATTGTGTTTATTTCGTTGGAACTAAATAGAAAAAAATGACAAAAAACGGGTATTAAAGAGCCATGGCAGGCGAAAATAAAACTCAATACAATACAATGGTGCTTAAGGTAACTTATTTTGTGGTAACAAAACGTATTCCATGGTAATGGAGTAATATTATCTCATTCCCATGGAATATAATTTCTTTTCATATGCCAAATATTGTGTTCCCAAGTAGTATTATCCGTGAGTATGACCTCGTTTTATCCTTTGTCTTTCGAGCCCTTCGTATACTACATTGCTTTGGCCAAAATATTAATTTTATCAGGTTTCGTGGTCGGGTTGGCAAGAAACCTGCCTACGAAATGACCAATTCTCTCAAGTTAATCACCGGTTTGGAAATGAATGTCGGGTCATCCAGGAACGCTAATTTGACTTTACTGATTCAGCAACGTGACAATGACTGTGTGCATTCGTCAATGATGGCCAGTGGTTGACTTCAATCTTTTCAGTTACTATGAAATGAAACAAAAAAATGCTTCAAACAAGCCTGTATGTGGGAGAAGAATGTAAAAGGACAACATTAATTTACATTACCCGGCTCACTGTTTGAAGGCTGCAGCTGTCTCAGTCTTTTGGTAACTGGGTGCCTTTTGTAGGGAGAGGAAAGGAAATTACAAAAAGAATATTAGAGTTGCACAGGCTATTTTTGGTAATACATATGTCGTTGTAACTACCTCGTTAAATTGTACCATTCTGTCTGTTTGCTCAATTATATGCAAGGTATATTTTAACATATCTTATGTTAGATTGATCAGATGTTGATATTCAAAAGCACTCTTAGCAGCTGTGGGGTTTCATTGTGGCCTGACCGGACACATTTGTGTTCAAGATGTACTTGCCCACGCCGTTTCAAAAAGCTTTTTGAGCTGAAGTTCATCCATTTTTCTTAAATTCTCTTGCCAGCATGAGAAGCGGCATCGCTTTGATACACTCTTTTGAAGAGAAATGGTGTGTTCTTCAATCATTTCTGAAGAGGAATATCCAGCAATATTACAAAATACGCCTTCCTTTTTTTGCGAGAGGGAAGTTTCCTATTTTAGAAATGAGCTGAACAAGATGTGTCAAGTAACAAATGATATTCAGACGAGAAGATCATTATTCCCTTTGTGCTGTGATATTCTACTGTTCTTAACTTCAGATAGTTAGTTATTTCAATTACGCAACGAAAAGTAGGTGTGTTTTCGGTTTATATCGAAAGAAGATACTTGAAATATTGTGAAAAGTCGACATCTTTTAAAGTCACTGAAATATGTCGATTTCAGGAACAAATGGATTTAATAGAAAACTTCACTACCAAGATAAATATAGTATACTGCTCACCTATAATAACAAGTTTCAAAACATGACCATGCAGTGTATGTAGTACAATCTATATGATTCGACAAATGTCTATCTCAAACCGAAGTGAGTCAGTGTCGTCCTAAGATTTCCGTGTCCCTGTGCCGTTTAATCTCTTGACTAAGTAGCACAATTGGGAACAGAATTAAATCAATATTTCTATTTGAAAACGTCATCATATATGTAAGCAGATATGATCCTAGGCAACCTTCGGACCATGAAAGAAACACACAAAATGGACACTATTTTGTACAAATTGATTTATTACACACTCCCGCTAAATATAAGCACGCAGACCTTACCAGTTTGCAACAACATCTGATTTCAAATCGACCTTATGGCTGGACCCTCAACCAATATAGTGTGCCATATGAAGTAAAAAATGTGCAACTAATTAATTTTCAAAGCGTGAGTAATGGAATATAGCCTTGTGTTATCAACATGTATCGCAATGCATGATTCTTCTAAGTGACAGTTACATAATGTGGGCACTTTATTGTAACTGTTCAAGCATAATTGAAATGGAAAATTCTTCCATCAAGCTGGGTCAGTGTAATGTAATAGAAAATAATGAAAGGATTCAGGAGCGTTCTATGTTAATCCAATTAGTTAAAACTTTTCCTTTGATTCTAAAAATAATGATCACTTTGCCCATATTCCTATTACAACACAAGCTATCAGTTTTGGGACTTTATGCCGAAGGAAGTACATGTACATATATCGCAAGGTGTAAAACGCATGATAGCATTATACGCGCGGAATACACATTTGTGCAACATGATTTGTTGAATGCAAGATATACTATAAAAACGCCACCATTGTCTATCTCAAAGATTATTCTTTTGGGTTGTACATATGTTGGAATACACAGCAGTTAAGGGCAATGATATATATATATATATATATATATATATATATATATATATATATATGTGTGTGTGTGTGTGTGTGTGTGTGTGCGTGCGTGCGCGCGTGTGTGTGTGTGTGTGTGTGTGTGTGTGTGTATGTATATAGTCTAACAGATTTTATTTGCAAGGTTTACTTAATGAAAAGTCATCTTGTATCAACGATACAGTTTACAGATGAAGGTTTTTCCAGATACATATATTTCCTTAAGTCAATATTCCGAGTTTTGTGCAATTCTAGATGTGTACGTATGTAATAATTGATCACTAAATATTAATTTATTTGTACTTATTACTGCCCACGCAACCTTTTGGTGCCATCTATTTTGTTCTAGTGACTTTGCATTTAATGCAATGCATTTTGGTTTCATCAGTTAAAATTATTTATAGGTTGCCGCAATGATAGCTTATGAAAATATCCTTAATTGGAGTCATTCTGACACGTCAAAGTGGCCTGAATAGGTCCTTTATTGTACGTGTGTTATAAAAACAGTCTTACTGGGTTTTTTTGTTTTGTTTTTTGTTTTTTTCGAATCAACTACATTTATGTACAATTTGAATTGTATTTTTTGTCCAATAAAATAAATTGAAACTTGATCTATATTGTTAGTGTGTGTACATGCATTGCTTTGTTCTCTCTCCATTGGCTTCTAATTTATAAACAGTTTCCATCGAACATGCTGTCCAAAGGAGATGGATATTTTAAAATGGTGAG
>CAXHWN010000046.1:7500-14000 GCA_964020975.1 Hermodice carunculata | reverse complement strand
AATTAATTAATTAATAATGGAAGCCAAAAAAAGAAAAAAATCCTGGTGCATTCTTATTCGAACGCGCCACCCAAACTTTTAACGTACTCCGTCCTAGCCATTATGCCACATAGCTGACTAGCTGTCAAACAATATGTGAGAGTGAGTATTCGTAACGCTTGAGTGTTGTTTGCCGCGCATATGAATTTCCTTTTCAAATAAAGCAGTCATAAAGAATTTCTCTTTCATTTATTATTACTCATCGATCTAATCATCAGTGACAATGCTATATTTTTATAGGTCTATAATCACCGAATGGTTACAACATTTTTTCCGTTGTTGTAAAAAACGACGATAGCAAATTACGTGCCGCCTGCAATGCATGGTCCTGCCCTTATTGAACTCACTGCTTTCGTCTTTCAACCAATCTCGGGGCTTTTCACCCCTTTTCGCTCTTCGGGAAAATTTTGAAACAGTCTCAATATTTGGAACGTTTTGTGATCGAAATATGTCTCATGTTCTTGGACGCTGATTGACAAATAGAAATCAGGAATATTTTGTTTCGATCGGTAAATTAATATAATAGACATTTGAGTACTTTGTCATAGACAGGTAAAACATAAAAGTTCAAAAGGAGGCGTGTAAGTCACAAAGCAAACTCGAGAACCAATATGCATTACAAACATAACGGTTCTCAACCTGGTATTAATATGTAGAATAAGAAATTGTCTACGGTCAGGGAGACCTACCCTAAGATCACGAATTGATCGCTATCGTTTTGATCTCTTAACAGGACGAAAAAATGACAATGATGAATCGCCCCAAAAAGGTAGACACCGGCATAATCTTAATAGGATATGACATTCATACAATACTCAGAACATATGTAGACAGCAGCATCATATTAATAGGATATGAAATTCACATAATATAAGCAATAAGTATTTCGATACTAGGTCACAGCGCAACTCAGTTTAAGATGTTAAACATGACTTCTTTATGCCAAAAAGGTTATCTGGCGATAAAGTTCACACGGAGGTGTAGGTGTGGGTCACAAAACAAACTTTGGAACCAATAATTACATTTTACAAACACAGCAGTTCTCAACCTGGTATGTTAGTTCATAATTACTAATAAAGTTGTACTCGACATACATGCCGAAGCCAAGCAGACTATTGGTGTAGACTTTGTCTGTTATAATATCAGAAATTCATTCAGGAGCTTGACTGACTCATGACGGATGCAGATTTTGGCATAAATCTGTGCCACTCTGGAAATTATGAGTTTCCCTTTCCCTCTAGTGTTATGTTGATGTAGGTCAGAGGCTGGCATTATTTCAAAGTTATTGAAGTATACAGGAAGTTTTCCATTAACGAATTCATGATAGAATTTTAAAAACTGATATTCATATGAATCCTACAATTTAAGAATATTAAGACTGTTTAAACAAGGGCTCAGTCTGCGCATTATCTGCACTGTGATGGGCAACACGTATGGCTTTTTTGCAAGCTCCAAGTCGATCAAGGTGGTGACCCCATGACAAAACACGGTAATTAAAATGTTGCATGATGAGTGTATTATATAGCGATAATAAAATATGGTGAGGTAGTATGTGTCCCGTCGTGCTATGATTGTTAATCTGTACTTTTCCAGCAAAACGAATACACCAATACACCCTTTATAAGTACGGCCCGGCACTTAATACTAGGCAAATGTTTATACGATTGAACCCCGAATTTTGAGGGTTCTCCAACATCATGTGACGCAAGCAACATATAATTCCAGATTTAACATGTGTACTTGAAGCTTTTCAAGTATGAAATGAGTGTTAAATTTTCTCTGGTTTCACTTCCGAACTATCAGCAAAGCCAATTTCCACAGAACTGTTAATCAACATGTGCTCACAAGTTACAGGGCAGAAACATCTATTAGCCTGTTTGAGTGTCCAAGAGTCAGCATGCCGCCCTCAAGACATAGCCTTTATTCCTATCGCCCACAAAGGCTGCACAGAAGCCCCTTATTAAGGCCTAACAATATTAAAACAGTTATTGACTGAATCTTTAATGAAAAATTAACACCCCCCCCCCAAAAAAAAGCAGTTACCGCATGCAATACTTCGAAACTGTGCTTGAAGGTTGGGTCCCAAGTGTTGATGCGGAAAGCAAGTTATTAGTGGGCTTAATTTGGTCGGGCATCAGCACAGCATACATGGAATTACATTGTGCGTCGATCTATACTCACCCTTATTTTGCTCGTTGGCCCAGTACTGCACCAACATGGGCTTACAACATGCCTGCCAAAAGCGTATGTTGCTAACACAGAGCCAGTGAAATACGTGAGACTTTAATTAATTTTCGGGAAAAGAAAATGTGTACACACCTCCCCACCAGCATTGCCAAGACTTCCGTGTCTGGACACATCATCCGACACAATCGAGTTGGATGCTCAATCGATTGTAACCACACACACACACACACACACACACACACACACACACACACACACACACACACACACACACACACACACACACACACACAAATAAATAAATAATAAAAAATAAATAAATAAAATAAACCCTGACTGTCCTGTTGACGCCTCTGCTCTGATCCTTTGCATCCAGGGGATAACTCCCGGTGTTTATGCGGCCCTAGCCTGTTTCTCTTCTTAATCGAAGATTGGTCAGTGGAGAGTGGGCTTCTTTGGTAGTCGAAGGGTAAGTTTTACGTAGCTTTAACACCACTTCTAGGAAAGCCAGTGGTTTGGTTCCTGCATGGGGGTGTGAATCACTCGTGTTTGCGGCCTAACAAAGGCCTTTCCTCACTGAAAGGAAGTGAATAGTCGTGTCCCAGGGCATTTAAGATAAACGATTCGTCTGTAATAGCAGGACCCAACAGTTGAATTGGCTGAGAAGATCTAATTGCACCTGTTGTTGCCTGGCCAAAGAGCCCGAGAGTGCCAGGAGTCTCAGATCAGTGGCTGAGGAAACCCTGGTCATCACCTTTGGTAACGCCGAGCAATAGGGATCCCCACCAAGGGGAATGAAAGAATGAAAGAAAAAAGGAAGAAAGAAAGGAAATGTTGAAAGGAACCATTGGTTATCGAAGAGAGGTCAATGTGCGTTAAAAAACAACTTTCAATATTGCATATGTGACCACCAAATTTGATATCCTCTTCAGAATCCTCGTACGTTTATTTTAAAATTAAGCCATTCATTACTTTATGTTATGTTACGATACGTTACGTTACGTTTCGTTACCTACAAAATAGTTGTGACTGATAATCGTATTCCCTGTGAATGGTACGCAAAGTTCGTCACATTGTACAATATTCAAACTTTGATTAAATCATACTTTTCAAACTCTGATCTGTCCACATCTTCATACACTCTTGACAACCAACCATCTTCAAAACTGACAGGCAAAATTGTTTGATTTTCGCATGGTGCTAAACGAGGGCTGCATGATATTTTTTGATGTATCAACATTGCATTTGACAAAACTGTCGATATCCATAGCATTTGATATGACGGCTTATTTGGTTAACATGCGTGTAACATCTGGAAATTCCCTAACCTTGTGACCCTGACTGTGAATGCAATGAATGCAGTCACAGTATAGTCCTTTTCAACGTCTCCATCCACCTCCACCTGAACACAGATCCCACACGACCTCGTGTTTAGATTTTAAAGTATTTTCCTCACCTTATCACAGTTACTGTGGCCTCGACGCAATCAAATTGGATGTTATTGATCGGGGTTGAGCCATTCGAAACAGCAGCCAAAATATTAAGCACTCTAACGTCGAAAAGGAAACTCTTATTATTTCTTTTAGTTTGCCTTCTTTGCCAATTAGAAATAAAGAATTCCAATTATCTGTGTGTTTTCATATTTCTTTTGTTCAGCTTTCACTGTGCACACAATACCATGTCAAATACAGAAACAATTACCACATAATTTGAAATCTGTTACAGGGCTGCCAAGTGAAATTTTATGGTGAAAAGGGGGCTATTCATTCTTTGTCCAGAAAACAAACGGAAGCATAGGTGAATATGCTTCAATCATTCCATAATGAAAACATAATGATTTTGTGTCCAAAAATTCAAAACTACCAAAATGTATGGAATTACTGAGTCAGAAATTATGGCTTCTGTGCCCTAGTTAACTCCGTTACGTGTCCATTTTAGCAACATCCAGGAAAGTGGCATCTTAATTTTTATTAAACTATGTTACTTATTGTAAGTGGATCTGCTTAAAGATTTAAATGTGCTCAAATTACCCATATTTTGCACGATTTCTCCTTTATTATAATAATAGTAATAATAATAATAATAATAATAATAATAATAATAATAATAATAACAATAACAATAATAATAATAATAATCATAATAATAATAATAATAATAATAATAATAATAATAATAATAATAATAATAATAATTATTATTATTATTATTATTATTATTATTATTATTATCATTATCATTATTATTATTATTATTATTATTAATTTTATTATTTTTATTATCATCATCATCATCATCATCATCGTTATAATCATTGCTATTGATTTTGTTGCTGTATTGTGTCCTGCTATGCTTAAATGCAGCTTCTTTGAAAGGGTTATAGCTCGTAGATGAGCATGACTTTGTGCAGCTAAAATACATTGTAGTTTTGAGAATATTATCTCGTAGGATTTATTTGTGATATTTTGAAATGTTGAATATTTTGCTGGAATTTAAAAGCAGAATGTTGAAATTTGTAAATTTACAAAATGTGATTGACATATTTCGTTTTATATTCTCTCTGACGTTCAATGATCTGCTTGGTGGAGGCACTGGCTTAAAGTAGAGGCGTACAGTAGAGGATCCGTAAAGATCTACGTTTTTTTTCTGAATATCAAATATCACATAATTTGACTGGATTTAGATTTGAATGTGAGTAGAGTTTTAAGTACTAAATTTTGCATCACGTCTAAATCAAAATATAAATACGCGCATATTTTGAGTAGTTTGGGATTAAGCGTTTCATGAAACTTTTAATAAATACCAAGTCTACATCGCACCTAATAAAAACATAAACACATAAACTTTTCAACATCTGTATGTCTTCAATGGACTACAACTGTAAGTGAACGTGGTATATTTTATGCACGCCCACAAATCTGCGGGTACCCCGTAAAATAGATTGTCGTTCCTTGAACATACAGCGGAATTCATCATACGTCATCTTAGTTCTAAAACACGTTGTCCGAGGAATGACCACTACGACCAATTCTAAGCGTTACATGGAGGCTGCGTCTTTGTGCCATAGATCATACGATTTTTACTACAAAAAAAAAAATAATCACTTTGATCTGACTTACATCGCCATCGTTTCATGTCACGCCTTTTTGAAATAGTTTGGAATCAGTACTGACGAAATTATCAATGTACTGAGATGTGTGTCCACTCTGTCATTATTCAGTTGTGCGCTTTCAACGTGGGATTTTTTGTCCCTCAGATTGGTATCTTTTGCCTGAACAACATAGTTGTTTGAAGCAGGCACAGACAATTTCTCAAATATACCACTGTACCAGCCATGGATGCGGGAATGGGCCAAAAATATAAAAAAAACAAAAAACACACACATAAACAAAATGAATAAATAAAAAAAAAATAACGAATTTATATCGTTTTTGTTTATGTGGGTGTGGTTTTCCCCACTCATCCAAATTGACTTACATTTGATCTGCTCACCAACCATTGGAACCTAGGAGCAAGTCATAAAGCATCAAGGGAGGTTTCCTGAAATTCCGTTGCTTATTGCTCGGAATAAGATAAAACATATTTAGTTATAGAGTGCATCATCAGTGTAGGTATTTTTACATGAACATAACATTTCCAAACCCACTTGGTCGAGAACAGTAGAAGCAAAATCAAATTAAGCAACTGCTTAGTCCAGGATGATGGAATGCAAATTAGGTTAGAAGAGAACGCTGGAAGAATCTAGAGAAGATTGTTATGAGCTCTGAACATAAAGATGTGACTTGGAATAAATTGCTTAAGAATGAAGCGGCCAAATCTGACATCAAAAGAGGAACAAAAATTCATACCATAATTATACGAGCCATTCATTGTGATTGAGAACTGCCTGCTCAAATATTCGCAGCTCATTACACATTTTTATGTGCAACCTCCGAATAAAGAGACATGTTGAACAAAACACATGTGGTTGAGTCAATATGTGCCGGAATAGACACATTCATACAAATTAGGTGCATTGTATACGTGATGGAAGTTTCAATTTGAAAAGTAATGTTTAACGACTGTAATGAACATCACGTACATGTAGCTTCAACAGTTTATAGTTATCTTAGGGCACTTTGAAAAGGACGAAAAAATGACTCGTTGGTGTATGTTGAATAAGACAAAACCAAATCAAATGTGCTAAGGCCAAACGCAACTATTTCCTTGAAGCTGGCGCCTTCCCCCAGCTGCATCCACCATACATGACTGGGGCAACGTGTGGATGAGCTACG
>CAXHWN010000046.1:0-2500 GCA_964020975.1 Hermodice carunculata | reverse complement strand
GAAAACGTATAAAATAAATAAATGAATAAATAAAACAAACAAACAGACAAACATACATACATACATACATAAATAAATAAATAAATAAATAAATAAATAAATAAATAAATAAATAAATAAATAAATAAAATAAACAAATAAATGAATAAACAAATGAAAAGGTTGTACAGTAGTATATAGGGAAAGTGTGTTCCTAACATTTTTGTTCTTGTCATTAAGCCTGCATTAAAAAAATGTGTTTTGAGCAATCGCAGTCAACAAAACATCAAAAGAAAGTACAAGAACAAGAAGAAAACAGGCAACATTTTACACCCTAAATCAGTCATGGCGATTTATCAAAAATACAGATCCGGTTTCAAATGCTCTTGTCACTGTGTAAACAATGTGTTCGATCTGGTGAAGATATGAGACTGGATATATTTTTTTTCTTTTTAGTATAAAACCATTCTAGTTTTTAGAAAGCGTCTAAAATCTAAAGTTTTCATACGCTTTGTGGATTTATATTGATTACTACGACGACTACGAAATACGTACAGCTTGCTTAGTGCACACCCTAAGGCAGAGATACTATGCACTCTGTATGTAATATTTTCTACACCGATGCAAATTGTCCGGATGACCTGTTACATTCAGCATCTGGGTTTCCTACATGTACTGTAAGCTTCAGATTCACCCCCCAAAAATCATACAATTGGAGTGAATCAACAGCTTTCCTCAAGAGGCGCCGAGGAAAATGGATGAAGCAGACGACAATTGAAATGACCGGTCGCTGTACACTGCTTTGATAGGGGAAGTGCTACGGTTGCATTTCTTTCCAAACGGTTTGAGACACAAACCAGCTGTTGACAGAAATCAGACCATTGTATATACCATGGGGAATTGGCACTCTACCCCTTTGTGACAAATCATTGCCTATACGTTTTCGACAACACCGCATATATATCGCCCTGGCAGCCCTCAGAATTACAGAAGCAAGTATTTGGGAATTTTATAACTGTGTACGTATCATTGTGCTTCGTTGGGCGAAAAGAAAATTGTCTTTTGGTACCATGTGGTTTGCACAGAGAGTAGATCTCTCTCTCTCTCTCTCTCTCTCTCTCTCTCTCTCTCTCTCTCGTCTCTCTCTCTCTCTCTCTCTCTCTCTCTCTCTCTCCTCTCTCTCTCTCTCTCTCTCTCTCTCGCTCTCTCTCTCTCTCTCTCTCTCTCTCTCTCTCTCTCTCTCTCTCTCTCTGTCTCTCTCTGCATTTATATTGCTGATAAAATACAGGGAAGTAAGCAGTATCGTAAGAACTGGCTGGAATCTCATTACTTCCATATTTTCCATGTCACTAGATTAGGTGCTCTGTGATTGCACAATATTTTCTTATTGAAAATGCTTCTTAGTTAGCTAAATTCACACAAAACTATATTTTGACGAGGTTAAGGCCCTTCATGGATTAATTTACAATACAGATTTTTGTACACGGGTTGGACCAGGGAGGCGTCGTCGCTTGTTACCACCTTAAAAAAAACGCGGGAACTTTCTGACCTGTATCCTCTATAGGGGCAACCTTCTCCCCTAAGCTCTATCTTTCACCCAGCAGAGGCACTTGGCAGGTCTGGCTAGTGTTGCTACTCAATTCATAGCCCGGGATGGGGGGGGGGGGGAGATACAATATTCCTATTCTGGGGTCCATCATCGCCAACAACTGGTAATTTCAAGCCGTTGTATTTACATTTCTAGGTAATGCTCATACTGGAAAGTCCCTTTACATACTGTCCATTACATTCATTTTCCGTTAACACTAATCACACATATTTTGAATACTACCTCTTCAAAATATCGCATCATGATTAACCCACAAACTTGGCAGCCATTTTGGAAATTGTGATCTCTGCACACAATAGATTGTAAATGAGAGTAGTAGTATGTTGGACGAGGGGGGAGGGTTAATATATATAAAACCCCCAAAATTAATTTTGCAAATATTTCAGAGCATCAATAATGATGTGATATATGCTGTGGCCGCTATCCACTTTGATATGCCGGCTCAAGGTATCGTGTCGCATTTGGATTTGTAACTAACTATATGTATGATTACTGCTTCAGACACAACCGAGCGGGCAGATTAAAGTAAAGATAGTAAGTCATGTTTTAAAAGATACGACCGTTTCCTGGTAACTCGGAGAACGGACACCTGGAATGTAGCGATCTATTACGATAACAATCATCGGACATTCGGAGCTATGCTGTTTCACTGAACAACTGTGGCTATGCAGCTATGCTGTTTCTCCAAGTTAGCTCTCCAGAAAAGTTAAAATAAAATGCTGTGCTTTGGTTTGACTAGCATGCTAAATCACGGCACATCAGGGCAATCTTCACGACAAATCTTTCAATCAGGGTTCTTCTTGGATTCACTATGGCATCACTGGCACTGACCTACTAGGCTCTACTCAGTGGATACAAGTGTGTATTCCCTTTCACTCCCATGTTAAATTGGTACTTTTTGGATGCAAAGTA
>CAXHWN010000045.1:0-30334 GCA_964020975.1 Hermodice carunculata | reverse complement strand
CACATCCATTCCCAGGAGTTTTGGTGATCATGTGGATTATGTTTGATCATGCTCATTGTGCCTAAATATATATGTAGCTTCACCCAGTGAGAGCACAGGGATCAAGTTTCAACTGCCACTACCATTCACCCTGACTCCTCCACTTAATACTGGTAGTTGATTGGCTGAAGAGGGCCTATCGGGAGGCTGCCTGGCTGGTCAGCTGCAGATTTAAAATAGCTATGGCGGGCTCGTGGTCAAGTACACGTATTACAAGGCAGCATCTTTTGGAGATTATGATGGCTACATGGACATTATAGCATACTGGCAGGCATGTGGATAAAACTTCAGCTCCAAGTATAATACATGGTGAAGCGTGAAACTTGTCCAGCTACCAAAAGCAACTGAATGCAGGACTATTATACAAAGAGACAGACTCACATTGGCTGTGCCTGTGGTGATAATTAACACAAAGACTACTTTGGCATCATTAATGGCACAAGACACCCAAGTAAGTATAAATTTTAGCTGACTCTGTAATGCTCATGAATTTTATTCAGTTTCTGGGGAGTGGGTTACAAAGAGTTCACATTTCACAGCATATGACCCTCCATTGTGAGGCTGGGATCTGTACAGTCTCTAAAACCCTCTGCATGGTCAGCCATATTTAGCACACAGCCTGGTCCTGGCTGTAACTAATTAGAGCCCAGCAAATATACAAAGCTGTGTTGATAAACATTATTGAATGATTGTACTGAGCTGGAAGATATACATCAACATGTTTCACTTCCAGGATTGAAGAAGTCAAACATTGCAGTGAATATCAATTGAGCAGGCAAAATTTTACTTGAATATTGGTATTATATAGAAAGGGCAACTTGCCACTAAAATTATAAGCAATGTAATGTTTTCAAAGTATTTCCACTAACAGTCCAATGAATGGCCGTTCAAGTGAAATACCATTGGTATTTCAGTGTCCAAGTATGCCACTGGTATTCCAGTCGAATGCCATTGGTATTGTAGTGGAATACCACTGGTACTCCAGTGAAATGTCACTAGTATCCCAATGGAAATACAGTGGTACCTGCAGTATGTGGCCACCCTTTCTGCCAAGAAAAAGTGGCCACATACAGCAGGTGACCTGTCATCACAGGTAATTTTTACAAAGAAATTGACTCCTATGTTTTATTCCAGTGGAAACACAGTGGTATTCCACTTGCATTTCACTGAAAATCCCACTGGTATTCCAGTGGAATTCCACTGGAATACCAGTGTACATTTTTGTGGGGAATTCCACACCAAATGGAAGGAAATAAAAAAAAAGGGGGTTCCACAAAAGAAGTGGTTTGGATGATATCTATTCAAATCGAATATTATATTTGGTAAGTAAAGCTCCATTTGAAAGCAGGTCCTGAACTGTAACAGATACATAGCAGCTGATTGCAGATTCAGCCTCTTAGTCCAGTTTTTCCAGAAGAGATGTCATTCTCACCATCGACATTTTCCTGGCTTATACCCAGTCCATCTGATGTGGTCTTTGTTGTGAAAATATGACATGATATTATTGTCCAGCCTTTACATCTAGCCACTTGAAGTTGCCAAAGGCCAAGGTTAAAATGCAATTTTGAACCTTGCGGAAATTACAAATAATAAAGTTTTTCATTGTATTCTTTTTTATTTCTTTAAATCAATTTACTGTTTCTCACTTTTATTGTATGACTGCTTACATAAAGATATTTATAACATGTAATCTGGGGCAGCAATTTTCCTTATAGAAACATATAAAAAGACTATCTTGCAAATGACAAGTTTTTAATTTGAAAAATGTAAGTTTGTTGGGATAATTTTCTTTTTAAAAAATATATATAGTGCAGGACCAGCGTCATTGCATATTGTGTCAGTCAAGTTACTGTAAGACATTAAAACATGTGAAATGCCGAAGCATGGAAAAGTCTGCACATCCATGAATAGCCAATTTATTTTATAAGCACTGGAGCAGTGAAATGTGTTCTAAAATGTTAATAAAAACCCATATATACAATGAACTTTGAAAAATCATTAACCATTCTTCACATAGTGAGGTAAAGGGAGGAACCTTTAGCGACATATTTAAACCAAACTTTTTGACAATATGTAAATGTTACACTTTAAACATTTTATTTTCCTGTGCCCTTGCAAATTTGTTTTCCATTTTCCAGAACTGGTACATGAAGCATATCCTAACACCACAAATGGGGACATCAAGAGCAAGCTGAGAGAAGTTGCGAGACCATCCCCCCAACCGCAAGCAGCTGCAACCAAAGATAATGATATCGAATCTGGATCTTAAAGGAAGAATCCCACGCAACATCTTCATGCATGTTATCATTCTGTAAAATTAATATCTTTTTAAATAAAACCAAAGATAAAGTTCATACAAATATATACACCAGTTATAGTTCTCTTGCGTTATCGACTTTTAGGCGAAAACTCGTTTTTTATTCTTAGCGAGACGCGCGTCAGTCTAAGCCTGCCGAACGTTTGAACTGGCCGTGTCCAAAAATAGCACGGGAAAACTCCGTCGCTGCGCATGCGCTGTTTCGTTGTCAACAAGCCAAGCTTACAGTAACACGTGCGGATCATTCATAGCGTACGGCACGATGCAAGCAACAAGTCCTGACGCTGGTTGTTCTGTTCAACCAAAAAAAAGAAGGAACCGAAAGAAGCTCATAACAGAGTCGGAAAAGAAGAGAAGAAAGCTTCAACGAGATCGTATATACCGACAAAAAAATGTCAACATCGGAGCAGCAATTGCACCATGGAATGATTTGAAGGCGGAGCTGGACCTCGCCACACACGAGGAGACAGCAACATATTTGTTGGACGTGTAAGTGGTTGCTTTTGATAAATTAACATTGTAGCTCATTCAGCAAAACGTTAACTTTTGCATGTTCAAGAATTATACTTTATACACACAGTGATACGACAACGTTGTTCTGTTGCAGTAAATCGCTAGCTTGGCCGTAAAGTCAACTGAATTTGTTTAAAGCGATGACTTGGTCTTCGCTGATTAAGTTAATCATGTGGGGAATAAAGATCGAGACTGTACCGATATGCTTAATTGTCAACTTCTGATCGTTTCAAATAACAGAATAAAAAGGAAAAACCAAAATTATTGGTCTATAAAATATCAAACGGGCCGGGAGAAACGGGCGATAATATGGGTGCGTTCCGTTTGTTTACAACTTGACGATCAGTCTTTCCGCAAATTTGTCGTGGATATAAACTTCAGAATAGCGTTTAAAAGTGTCATTTAAATGGATTGCATAGGACTTCTTTTAATATTCATGAAAGGATATCTCTAAGACTGATTAAAGTTAGAGTCTATGGACCATATACCCAGCCCAAGTGCGTGTGGTTTGATCAGACTCGGAGCCCGTTTTGGCGGTATGGTTTATTATAAATTACAATGATGCGTTTGAGTCAATCGTTGAAGCTGCTCTGTTGACATGATGTGGCCAAAACGCGCGGGGGGGGGGGGGGTTATCAATGATAAGGCAAACAACTACAAATGATAATTATTGTAATCAGTTTTGGGTATGAATACAGATTATGATTTGGTGTTGCAATTTTTGGACATGAAATGGAATTGCGCAATTTTTAGTGTACAATTACATGAAATCCATTTGCATTAATTACATGTTTTGTGTCTTGAATCAGTAAAATCTCAGAAACTTCCTGCTATGACAAAGCAACACCACTGCAGGATAAAGAAATACAAAGATTGTGCCCAAAGAAGATATGAACCCATTGATAGACATCAAGGTTCACTGACTGTTGGGGGCAAACAACTACAAATGATAATTATTGTTATCAGTTTTGGATATAAATACAGATTATGATTTGGTGTTGCAATTTTTGGACATGAAATGGAATTGAGCATGTGTAGTGTACAATTACATGAAATCCATTTGCATTAATTACATGCTCTGAGTCTTGAATCAGGAAAATCTCAGAAACTTCCTGCTATGATAAAGCAACACCACTGCTGGATAAAGAAATACAAAGGGACTGTTTTTCATGTTTAGATAGGATTGTGCCCATAGAAGATATGAATCCAGTGAACCCATTGTGAGACATCAAGGTTCACTGACTGTTGGGGGCTCACCTTACCCCAGCTTTGGTTTTACATTTTACAGAATTTCCTTTCAAACTTATGTTCTGGGGTGATCAGTGTGCATCCTGAAGCAATATAATGGAGTTTATCTATACAGCTTTGCCCCATTGTTTGCATGTTTCAAAGCTGAGCCAGATGCTTCAAAAGAAGGCCTATTTTACATAATGTTCTTGTCAGTTAACATATTTGAAAAAGAAAAAACTAAGGTAAAATAAACAGGAAAAAATTCTTATAAACTTTACAGAAGATAGGTTGTAAGTAAATCAGTGTACATGCACAAAAGAGCCAAGGTTGTAAATTTCAAGACCCTGATTTGCATTATAGTATGCAACTTTATTCACTGTTCATAAGATTGGCCTATGACACAAACATAGAAATTGAAATTGGAATTACATCTACTCGTATATTTATAATAGCTTTTACGATTATTAAAGTTGAATATGGTGTAATTTGCACAAGTTGAAATATAACGTTGGTTCATGCTGCAAATTGTATCAGCACCTTTATCTGTGAAAGTTCTGCAGATATTAATTTAAGATTTAAATTTGTATTTTCCTAATATGTATTATTTAAATTGGCAAACTTTGATTCGTGTTCACTGAACACACCTATAGCACAGACATATAAATGGAACTTGGATTGGGACCTTTATGTACAGTATTTCTGAAGACATTTAATTTTTTAAAAATGCGTATTTTTCTGATGTTTCAAAGTTTATAGAACACTCAGAAGTATGTGCTGCTGGAGCTTGTGGGAACTATCATTGCAACAGCTTTTTGTACATTTTCAATATTATGGACCATGAATTATTGTAATCATAATTTATTTCAAAATACCATCCATGATTTTATGGTGATCTTACTGAAATTTGCCTCTCTTTTCATTAAAGGTACAAACAATATGCCAGGTTGTTGAGTGTGCCCAGTCGACCTCCTGTAGCTTTCCTTCCCACAATGACAGGTACACCAAAGGTCTTTGGTGATGTGACTCCTCCTGGGAAGGCCTTATCTAGCATTGGTACAGGGTAGGTTTGTGTTTTATAACTGCCACATCAGAGTATATATTAATATATGAAAAAAGGAAATGTAGACAGTGCTATAGAGAGAGGTGACTGCCACTTTAGACCACCCTTAGTAATGGTGGTACATGTATTTAATTGCAGGTACACTTAAAAATAAGATACTATTGTTATTTAGGAGTGTTTTTTTTTGGACCCACTGCAACCACATGTACATATTACACAAATCAAAATCTGATATATAATTTTGAACTGTACAAAGATACAAAGATGCATAATGCAGGTCATGAATCATGCCACTCAATTGATATGGATTCAGAGGTATAATCTGTTGGAGGGCACTGCAGATTGATATTCAGTATGATAATATTTATAACACATTTCATTTCAGGTCTTCTCATATATCAGGCATCAGTATGATGTCTAAAAGTGAAGGAAGTGTTGAGTAAGCTTGCATATGGTTCAGGCATGGTTATAATGTAGAGTGTGAACTTGCATGCTCTTGTAACAATGTGCAGTATGTTTTCTGCATTTACTTTGTCACACATTCATCATGAATTATAACAGGGATAATTCAACAGTATCATATATTTTTTTAATTTAGTACAAAGATACCCCTTCCCCCCCCCCCCCCCCCCCCCCCCAATAAATACTCCAAAAGTATTATCTTCCAAACAGTATCATGAAAAGCCCAGAGGCCATTTGAATTAACCAACTCCGGGCCTCCCTCACTACATTGCATAATTATTCCCAAATAATGAAAATGCTTAACCATCCATTAGTTTATTGAATGTTTTATTTATATGTACTTGTACCACATAATAATATAGGAGGCAGTATTGCATTTAGATAGGCTAATAAACAGGCGTCAATGCATGATGTCAGTATTTTATTCTGTTTTCCCCAATTTTTTAATTCCTATCAAATGAATGCCAGTAGTGAAATGTGAGTAGCATTATTTAACCGTAATGATTTGATGTATTATTGACTCACTGTGCAAGATAAACCACATAACATGTATCACAGATTCTTAGATGAAATGAAGTACTGCATGTAGCGCTTTAAATTATTTTTATTTGCATGAAAAGGATGATATCTAAGAGGTCTTTTAGGTTTGTCATGACAGCTATAGATTCAAAAATAGGAAGGAAGTTAGCAAGGTTTAAAGAAACTTCGTTTCTCTGTCAACTTGCAATCTTCGTCAATGACTAATACATGTATACTTTGTGTGCAAACAGTATCAAGTCAGTTACGTTTTGGGTATTGCTACATGTATAGGGTTCTATGTGTGGGGGAAATTAGCTCGAAAACTGCAATTAAAATTCTGAGTCCAGCCATTTCTATGTCAATCCTCCTTTTATTTCTCTTAGTGGTTAGTTACAAATCCATGATGATAGAAAAATCTACATTTACTTCTCATGGGGTTGCATGGGTAAAGCCTAGAGCTTACAGCTCTGCTTAGAGACCAAACTTCACAAAAATGCACCTCCAGGTTAATGACCAATAGGAAGCATGGCTTATAAATTAAATCTTTTCACATCAAATAATGAAAAAGGGATCCATATTATATAAGTGTGCAGAATTTTTTGATTGTCACAAGATTCACCAGTTCCCTGAAAGTAAAGATTTGCACCAAGCCTCCATACATCAACATTCCTGTGGTTATCTGTACAGTCTTAGTAGCATCAAAATCACCATGCAGTTTCCTGTAAGTCCTGTAACATGAGGCCTTCACTATCATGTTCAACTACACATCAAGTGAACAGACCACCAGTGTTTCAATTAAATCAGACAGAAAGAAAGTTTGATGACATAAACAGAAACCTATGGAGTGTACATCAAAGATTGACTGACCAGGATGTCCTGTATGAGTCAGTTACAGTTTGCTTCATATGCTTTATATATGTTGCATTTTGACAAACAAACAAATAAGATATATTTTGTAATGTTTGCCTCATTTATATAACAACAGAAGATATCAAGCTGAATGTTAGGGTTACTTTTATGGACACCCCCACCCCACCCTCCTAAAAATGTGTATTTTAAACTTATTATTTTTAGATGAATTTGTGTTTGACTGGGACCTTTGATGGTATTTCCCTGTATATCAAGCTGAATGTTAGGGTTACTTTTATGGACATCCCCACCCCACCCTCCTAAAAATGTGTATTTTAAACTTATTATTTTTAGATGAATTTGTGTTTGACAGGGACCATTGATGGTATTTCCCTGTATAGATTATGACCAGAAATTAAGCTTACACTTTTTTCAAATAAAGTATATTATAATAGAATTCCCACAAAAACGAAAGTTGTTGTACCAAACATTAGGCACAAAATTTTGGACGTCAATATTCACTGGTGGAATAAATACCCATGATGCCCTTGCTTGTACAATTTGATTCAAATCCAGTTATGTTTTTGTAAGCATGCAGTACTTTTTTTTAGAAAAGTAACAAAAAAAAGCAGGCTATAGATTGATTACATGAAGTCTTCAGATGACAACACTTTGTATAATTGTAATTTGTAACCGCCCCCCCCCCCCCCAAAAAAAAATCCATATGTTTATTATATGTTTCATTAACTTTCAGCAAATCTTCAAAGCCCAAAAAAGTCAGCTATGGCACAATGGAAACAGATAAATCTGAAAACATGGAGTAAGTTATAAATTCTGCTTGTGACTCCCTCTATCAATGTTAAATCTGATGTCAAGATTGTACTCATAATGAATACATATAATGTTTACTTAGTTCAAGTACTTATTAATGTATATATTTATCTGTGTTACTTATTGTAGTTGCTGGATAATATATTAATGTACCTTTATTAAATCTTTTTAATGGCATGTTTTTACATTAAATGGATATGATGTGGCATTTATTCATTAAACCCATTAATCTGTAATAATCAAATGATCTACTTTTGATCACTGCATAATGACATAACATATAAGCAATTAAAAAAGTCCAGTACTTGTATCTTTTTGAATATTTCCCCCAGGATAAGCGTTGATTATAGTGAGGGGATTGATCCACATGATGAGACATATTACCCATCAGATCAGGAACCAGAATTCTCTTTGTGGTAAGTTTGGATTTTCCACATGGTAAAGCACCTGTCTATCTATCAATTGATCTATCAACAAAACTTACATTGAAAAGAACTCTCTCTCTATTTCTGGACATATGGTATTTTGTTAAAAGTCCAATTTTAACATGGATATGAATTTAACCCTCCCCCCCCCCCCCAGGTTTCCTGTTATGAGAATTTGACATTTTTTTCAGTGACCCAGATGTTACTGACGAGCAGGACTTCATGGAAGCAGGTGATATTGTCCTGGATTTAGAAGATCCACTCCATGAAGATGATGCCATGGGAGTATCTGATGTGTCACAAATAGAGTCAACTATTAATGCTGGTAGGTGTCATAATTATCAATTGCTGTATGTAAATTTATAGACAAAGCCCCAACATGACCCTGATCATGGTACAGTATACCTACAGAAACAACAGTACCATTACAGTCAGATCAACAAGCAACTGGTAAAAGATCTACCAAAAATGGGATAAAATCCATGGATTTGCAGGTAGTGTTATTTTGAACACCATACAAAACTTAGCTAACAACTACACTGTAATCACAGTAACGAGAGAGGGACAGAACAATCACTATTGTTATTTGTTCCAATTGACAGGTATTTTGGAGGCAAATATTGAGACAATGTCGGAAGAGAAGGCCTGTATTGCCTATCCACAATGTCTCAGGCAGCTGGCTGCTATGAACGTGAACCAGCAGTGCTCAAAAAGGGGGTGCAAAAGCGGTGTCACTTTGCGGGAAAGAAGAGTTGGGACATCGTTAATCTTGCAATGGGTATGTAGCATGATCCTGGAACCTATTTGGGTCGTACATGTAGTCAGTAAATACACATTTTTTAAAAACTTCAGTTCTGTCATTTCACAGGATGCCAATTTTGTTCTGTGTATGCAAGACAACCTTGTGTAGTTACAATGTTTGTTTAATTCCAAAGCAAAGCTTTATTGGACAAATATAGTTGCCAGTCTACGATAAGACCATTTATGAATTTTCTTACATATTTCAATGTCCTCTCCACTTATAGGACCATGGATTAGGTGGACATAAAAGGGATGTGCTGTATAAAATGTTAAATATGATTATAAATTATGATGTATAAGCAGTCCACCCAAAGTCAGAGATGAATTGCATGACAATCAGTGTGTTTTAGTGCAAGCATCAATTTAATACTCCTTTCTTGTAACAGGTGTGCAACGGACCAAGGCAGCACATTGTGGCTTCATGGGCAGCCCAACCCATGGTGAAAAAAAGGAAGCAAATGAATCTGGGAGATATTCTTCTGTCCAGTGCTGTTACCTTGTCTGGCAACAATTTTGCAAAGATTGCTCTGCTTTTCAAGTTTGCAAACATCAGCATGGTCAGTAGGTCTACCATGTTTAGAGTTCAGGCCCACTGCGTGCTTCCAGTAGTGGCCTCATACTGGCAAGATATGCAGACAGCTATGTTCCAGGAATTCAAGGACAAAGACCTTGTCATAGCATGTAAGTGTATTTAGTACATGCAAGCATTACTTCTCCCCGGAGAACAAAATGGAGATTGTTCCATCGTATATTGGTTTCGGGGAAAATATTCATACTGTAATTGTCCCCTGCCACTGAAGGAAGCATAGGGTTAGTGAGGATATGGGGTTGTGCGTCTGGTGAAGAGGTGGTTATGGTCATTTACCTTAAACAATCACTTCACGATCATTGTTAGTACATAAGTGTAACATACTAGAGATGCCCATCCATCTTGGAGTACATCTCTAGAACTCTTAGAGATAGAATACATAAAATTATATCAGAGATGCAACATACCACGGGTATGTGTGCTGTGTATTGTTATTGACCTTGACCTATTTTCAAGGTCACAGGGCCCAAGAACATATGCATTTCCGTGTGTCTGGCAGTATATCTGTGGAACCCTTAGATATAGAATAATGAGATTTATACCAGAGATGCATCATACCAAGGGCATGTGTGATATGTATTGTTTTTTACCTTGACCTATTTTCGAGGTCACAGGGCCCAAGAACATATCATTTTTTTTTTTCATCCTAGTTGGTACATCCTTTCAACAAGTGCAACAGCTTTTGCAAAATATTGTGGCAGGGGACATAGATCCTTTGGATCCCTGTGCACTTGTTCAGTTTATTTTGCTTTTGCTATCAAATATCACTTAGAGCACAAAAGCATTGTTAAAAAGGTGCATCAAGTTGGCATTTGAACATGTCATAAAGGAAAGCAACCCAAAATATTATTAAAATCAACGTTCATTTGAAAGTGGCTAAGAATGATGAACATGAAAGTGCACTCACAGTGGTTGTTCATTCAGCACAAATTACCCAATCTTATTTGAGGTGGAATTTAATGTACAGAGCCATTGAATTATTTTGTGAATTTAATTTTCCATAAATCTAATTTTATTCCTTTTTTTCAACTTGCCATTTTCCCTCATAGGCGATGGTAGGTCTGATAGTCCAGGATTTTCTGCAAAGTACTGCACGTACACCGCGATGGACTTTGGCACCAAAAAGATCCTGGACATCCAGGTTGTCGACAAAAGGGAGACGGGGCTCAAGTCGCCCAACATGGAGGCTAAAGGTCTGGACAAAGTACTGACGCACATAAGGGATGAGGGGATGAAGGTGGTGGAGATCATCACAGATGCACACCCTCAGATCATGGCCCGACTAAGTAAGAACTATTTCAATAAATAGGTTGCTTCATTTAAAAGAAACAAACAAACAAAAGAAGAAAAAAAATGGTCACATTTTCAACATCTGTAAAAAGAATTGCCAGGTGTACTAAAACTGGTTGCCTATCTCAATTTACATGTAGACTTATTTCATCAGAACTGTCTGTCAGCTGAGCACAAGACAAGTCCTGATCCTACTGTTAAAGATTGTATTATTATTATTTTTTTTTCAGGGAAGGATGAAACAATCAAGCACAGTCTTGATGTGTGGCATGGTGCAAAGAATCTGGGGAAAAAGATTAGCGTTGTAAGTAGTGTTTGTGAATACACCCAAAAAGTTCCTAAGTGGTGCTTGTTTCCTACATGAATATGACTGTCTATTTAGATAAGTAATTTTTTTTTGTAAAAAATACCTGGTATTTTTCATGTTTTCTGGTATTTCAGGTAACACTGATGTTTTCTCCTGATGCATGTCAACCAGGGCCACTCTCAAAGCCATTTTATACATACATTTGTATACACAGTGTATATTTTACAGATATATGCAAAGCAGGTTTAAGCAAACAACTGTTGAACACCTGTATTTTTTTAGGTGAAGCTCTACTGTCTGTTTAATCATTTTTAGGTCTCACTTAAAAAGGAAACTGCCCCTTTACGACCATGGGTTAAAGATGTGACAACCCATTTTTGGCATTGCTGCAGAACTTGTGAAGGAAGAACTGATGTCCTCACTGTAAGTGACGCATATATATCTTTCAGTGCCAATCATGTCTAAAGTCGATCTACTTAAGTCAAACTGGTGTGAATTATCATTAGGGTGTCAGATTTATATTCTTTGTAAAAAGATCTTTCATTCAAGTACCAAAATGCCTCTAGTTCCAGGGAGAATACCCCAGGTCAACAGCTTTTCTTCGTCCAATGCGTGCCAACAAAAAGGTATTGAATCAGTCCAAAATTTGGCACTGAAACAAGTAAATTTGATTCAAAATTAAGGGAACGCACCCATGATAATAGCTTGTTTGCATTAGGGAAATCTAGTTTGTTATTATGAGGCATAAATATTTCATGCATGTATTAGTTTTATTCTTTAATTCAGTTTATACATTCATGTACATTTTGCAACCAAACAATTCATGAAAAAGAAGCCCCAGAGATCATGATATTGATGACAGGTTTTCTGCTTGGCAGTGTAGAGAGAGAAAAAAGTAACTAATTTCTATCATTTGTGCTGGCACTACAAGTAGGTTTTGATAATTGCAGAAAAGTAAATGTGCGAAGCAGCAATATATTGTTTGTTGCAATTCCTTATGGTGGGCATTACATGTATGTGTACAGTGATGCGTGTGAAACATTTGCCTTTTTTTGGCCACAAAAGTCTTTTTTTTTTTTTTTTTTTTTGCCATTGCATGTCATAACATTGTTATTGTGAAGGGTGATCACATCTCATGGCCAGCTGGTGCTAATGTGTATCTGTATTATCTTTCATTGTTTCAGAATAAATGGCGGGGTGTTCTTCACCATACTGTGAATGAACATTCTTGGGCCCTTGGTGCATGTGATCATGCCCCACTGGATGAACAGGAGCATGACAAAGAGTGGTTGGAGCCAGACTCAGCATCTCATGCTGCTTTAGCCAATATCGCACTGGATACCAGGTTCATGAGAAACATGCATTATTATACAAATTTCAGGTTAGTGTGGCTTTAATTTGTGTGGGTTGACTTAAAAAAATAGTTGTACCTTGAAATAAATCTTGATGCTGATGGATTATGCATGAATATAGAAAAATAACTTGTTTTGCGATGAAGTTTTATTCCATGCCCTTGCAGTGGAGGAGGGGATTTTGTAAGGAGCTCAGTACATCCCTCCATCCAAAACTGTTATATGCTTAGACACTGTAAAAGCTTGCCCTTTGAAATTTCCTGGGCTGTAGATAAAATATAAGTGTGCTCAGGCAGAGTTTTATATGGCTGCTTGCCTTTCTTAAGTAATTAATTAAGGGATGGTTCAACATTATCATCATTTTTGAATTAGTACTTAGGGTACTATATTTCATGACCCCCCTCCCTCCCCCCAGATCAGTACTTTAAAAATGACGATTTTCCCAAAAAATCTTAGTAAAATTGCACAGAACAGGCCAAAAATTGATCGTCATTTTCCATATTCTGTGAAAGTGTACAGACCCATTTAACCCCCTCCCCCCTTGCGTACTGTAAGTACTAATTCAAAAATGATGAAAATGTTGAACCATCCCTAACACAGATTGTTAAGCACCTGATTTTAACTGTACCAGCAAGCCCATTGAAATTATCAGGATTGGTAGATTTGATGTAGTAGGTATGAACAGGCACAGCTGTATATATATAGCTTACTACTTCCTCTATTATTTAACATACACCAATCATTAAGTACCTTCAAAATCACCAAGACGGTTTGTCCCGTTCATTACATGTAACATATTATGGCAGACCCATTGAAGTTTGGAGGATTGGTATGTCTTGTATAATCGGGATGTAAAGGTATGGTCTTGTATGGGTAAAAATCGTCATTGTGTATGGACACCTATGATACTGTGGGCTGGGGATGTCGGTAGCATCGGTGGCAACTAGTTCAGAATGAAAACAACTGAAAACTAGATAGATATATGAACTTATTTATTACATTTTGCAATTTATTTACACATTTAGCAGATATTTATTTACACATTTATTACACTTTGCAGAACAACTGCAGAGATCGAGTCCTTCAACAACCACATTCTTATGTATGCAGCCAAGCGATTTGCATACAGGTAGGCTTGAATCTATTTCCAATTTGAAAACTATACAGGGCCAAAAAGAGAAGCAAGTGAATGCTTCATCCTTGAGTGTAAGATCTATACAAAAATACATTGGGAAGACCACTTGAATATTTACACAGTAACTATTTGTTATTTGAAGTGAACTACATGTAAAGAATCTATTCTGGAGACTGGCGCCGATAATGCCATTTTAATCTGGTATTTCAGTATGGGGCCCTCAGCAGTTGAAGTACTGAAAAAGAAAAATTCCAATTTATGTCATATGATAAGTTTTGAAAACTGATTAAGTATATACATTCTATTGTTAACACTCAATATGAAAGTAGATGAATCATGATTGTTTCTTGTTTTATTTCATTTCAAAATTTCATCTTGTACCTTCCTTTTATGATTTAAGTGTAAACAAAAGAAATTACCACTTCCACACATATTTATGGGGACTGTCACCAATTTTTACACATCACTGATATTTTTAGATATACCAGTTTTAAACATTGTTTATTTCACACACAAGTCCCCAAATTCATCAGATACATTATCACACAAACAAAGTTTAACTATTAAATGATAATGTATTCAGTCTTCTGGTGCCAAATTGAACCAGTTTCCCCTTCCCTTGGATGACATTACATAAATGGACAATTTTCAATGTCATGAGCATCCAGGTTAAGGTTTGGACCAACTTTTTTTTTTTTTTTTTAATCTTTTTCTTGAATGCAACACATTCCAAGTAATGACTTGGAAAACGTAAATTACTAAGCAGATATATATGGATGGGCTGAACTTGTCCACATTTTTGCAGCTTCGCAGTGTACAGGGCAAGATGCCAACTAGCTGCTATCGACTACAATAAGCACCTTGACCGGCCATATCTCAGGAACAAACAGGGACAGATCATGTAAGTTTTGCAAGTGGTTTATTTATAGTTAGTTCAAACAGCAATTTACCAAAGTCCATTTGTCAGTTTTGTTTTTCCATTTTTTCAGAGACAATCTTCAAAACTTATTGACCCAAACAGGTTTGCATGTTGTATTTTATTTTACTGTATTATATTTCAGTTACAACAGAGTATACTCCAAAGTGAGTAATCATTGGACAGCTGTTGCAAGAAAAGTTCCAAAGGAGTACTCCTATTTGACCGATTTGGTGGTCCGTATTGTTCAGCTGGTCAGCCAGGAAGAAGTAACATTACGGGACAAGGTAGCCATGTCCACTGATGATCCAGGAAGAATTGCACCAACCATCGCACCGTCTGCACCTCCATCAACAGCTGAAATTGTACAACGAAAGATGTCCCGATTTCAAAGTGAAGGAGAGCCATCCATGGAGTAAACACCTTACCTTGTCACAGCAGACGTCCTGGTCTGTACCCAGTGTAATTATTGAAGCGATCTGGATACCTGTTTCGGATCAACCAGACACAGCAGCTGGGGATTACACGTCTATTGCCCTCTCCCAGCCGCCCATACTGCCATAGAATATACTGCCGGTATGCTGCATGACGCTGGCTCCTGTGAAGATCTTCCTCCTCAACAGCACCTAGGGCCAGGAAGTCATTCCTGTATGCCATTTGCAGGTCCAGTATGATTGGATCCAGGATGTAAAGGTCCATTTCCTGTGTACAAAGCAACATATTGAGTATATACATGTCACCAGGGACATTCACACTGATGATATATATGGTGGTACCTGATATATATATATATGTATACCCCTAGATGTACCCCTGTTTCATGTATTTAGAAATAGATGGCCATGTTTAGAAACATATGATTGTTGAAAACATAAGTATGTTATTGACTTATTGTGCCTATTGAATTGTGCACAAGCTTGAATGACAGCAGTAACATGTATAATGATGGAAGATTTCAATCCCGGGAAATATTTCTCCTTTTTTTTTTTCATACTGTCAATCTACAATATCCAAAATATGGAATATGAAAACAATTATGATGATGGACCATTTACATGTTATTTTAGCTTAATTGTTCCAGGAAGTTGATAATAATTCTAAAGCAATAAAGAAAACATTGAATTAAGTCATGTAGATTGTAGAATTTTTATGCAACTTACTGGTCGCAAGGACTGGCACATTTCTGGAGGGAAGTTGCAACACAATTTCTCCAGATCTGTTGGCATCTCCTGACATCTCCCACAGCTGCACCAGTCTGGTCTTTCATTGGGGCTGGGGGGATCTCCATGATGGCCTCCTTGACTGTTGCTCACTAGTTTTGTAGCAAAATCTAGTACAAGGTGACCCTTCACCTCTCCTAATTGGTGCAGAAGCTCCTTGCATTGAGCTTCTGTGAGTCTGTCAATAAGACCCCTCATTTTTTCTCTTCTGGTCTGTCGCAGCTGCAGTATTCTGTCTTGGTGTTGCAACACTCCCTGTTGAACCACTGAGCCTCTTCCCCTCCCTCTTCCTCTTCCTCTTGAAGCCCTGCCTCTTGCTTGTCTGCCTCTTGATGCTCTGACAGCACTTGCTCTTCTGTGCCCCCTTCTACCTCTCATTGGGCTGTGCTCACTGCTGGAAGCAACATCTTGTATGCTGTCCCCTGAACTTGAACTCATGATCTGCAGGAGTTTGAAAAAAAAAAATGTTTGAAACTGTGACATGTAATTATTGTCATAACCAGCTTTGTCAATTTTAATTTCGTTTACATCAAATTATATTGTTGGATAGCAGGCTGCTTTGGGCTTAATGCTAAGCCACAGGGTGAAGGGAAATAGTATGAAAAAAATGGGGGGGGGGGGGGAGCAAATGAAAATATTTTACAATGCATGACTTCATCATGGTAGTAACCATGTTATCTTAATTAAGATAATTGGAAGATCAATTTGAGGAAGAGGAAAAATTATGTGCCTGCTCTTCAACCAAAGTGGTGACTGATCTTCTGATTTAGATTGATCGTGTTGATGCTGTAATACAGTGTGAAATGTTTCACATATGCATGAAGATCATGGCATGCTTTAAATTATCAATAACACTTGAGAAACAATGTGCAGACTGACATTTTTTTTACTTTTATCCTGCGGAATTACTGAAATATTGAAGTAGGCAATGAGTTGCAAAAATGCTTATTTTTTTTTGGATGGCTTGTGGGAGGGGGGGGGGGGGAGGGTTACTAACCAACCATTAAAAAAGTTGGTGTGTGTCCATGGTTTTGTAAAGATACTTGAATGACAAGGCATGCATTCTTCTGAGGACACTAAACACTTAAAACAATGCTGCAAGATTTTTCTTTTCCAAGTTGTTTGGGCAGAGATTAGTTTCAATGCAATGGTACCTGTCTTGGGAGACCCCTTGCATGGCAAGAAACACTCTTTGAGAGATCACTGTGTCTGACCCCCAAGTCGTGGTCTTTCATTATTATTGTACCTCTAATGAGAGACTAACTGCAATAAAAACCTACCTTTGATGTGAAATTGGTAGTTTTTCATAGAGGTGTGGCTATTGTTATAAAGTCAATATTTCAGGATTGAAAATCCACAGTGGGCACTAAGGGATACCTACGAAGAGTAGCATTGGTAACTGCTCCAAAGACCACATCCCAGGGTTAACCATGAGGTTTAACACTGCTTTTTGACGACAATGGCTTCAGATTTCTTTGTACATTTTCCTGCCATGTAATGACATATGTAGTATGGTACTGCTCTAATGTGGCATTTGGTGCAAATTAAATAGCAGGTACCACTTTCCACTGTACATAGTAGAAGTTCAAAACTAATAGCTGTCCATTTGAGTGGTCGTCTTGAAGTCACCTGTACATCATGGTGACACTAAATTCACCTTGTGAAACTGCCCATTGGAATGTTAGAGTCACAGGCTATAAAGATTGTTTTTGATAGCACTGCAACATTAGTTTGCCAAATATGCAGTTGTACATAAGTGGTCACATGTAGCAAGGTGGTTTAAAATTGCCTGCCTGCTAAATCATACTAAGTTACACTGTCGTTTCTGTGTGGGTGCTCCACTTATCCGTGGAGTTCAGTCAGACACGCAGAACAATAGTCTGTTTAGCAAACAATTAAATTGTTGGGTAATTGACAAAGAATACAGGCTTCGGTGTCTACAGAAATGTGGTTATAAAGGCAAATTTCGACCATTGCAGTGACACTGTCAATGAATTTGGTCTTTCTGATAAAGAGTGACTGTACTGTACCGTTGATTTCCTTCAAAATTCTCTAAAGGGTACTGATTGAAGTATTGATTTTCAAAGTTCATTTGTAATTTTTCTAAACTGTTTGGTGTCTTTCCACAATGTGGCTGAATTATCTTGAGATCATAGCATCTTTTCTGATTTTTAAATTACAAGTACCATATAGACTCTGTTAGTATGTATTGTTTATGTGTTTAAAGTCTTGCATGAATCTATGGTGAGATTTTACAGGTACAACAATATAAAGAATTTTTTGTAAATAAAACAGCAAGTGAATTGTAACCTAGGAGAAAAGTGTGAGTCTCGTCTTCTGTTTATTTTCATAACTCTACAAAACATCTATGGAGGATGACAGCAAATTTAAAGTTTTGAATTGGAAAGCATATGATTATATATTGAAAATATTCCTTAAGAAAAAATTTTGAAAATAAAATATGTACCTAGGAGATGTTTTCAAAGGCTTATTTTCATTCATTTATACAGTGAAAACTCGTTATAATGACACCATCTGTTCCCTTAGAAATGTGTCACATAACTGAATATGTCGGATAAATGAATCAAACAACAAAGAAAATGAACTTTTGCCATTCAAAACTTGTGTCATTATAATGAATATGTCGGATATCTGAGTGTCGTTATAATGAGGTTTCACTGTAGTATAAAGGAAGGTCCAGTGTGGCTGGACCCTCCTTGATAGTAAACACACTGAAAAAGGCAGGGACCTATTATCCATGTTTCAATAAGCATGAACATGCATTCCTTCAGAAAGTATTTATGTCCTGAACATCATTTTCAAAATTTCTCTGATGAAAACAAAAGTAAGAAATATAGATACTTACTGTCAGCTGAATGGTCGTAGGTATTCCTGCTTGTAAATTTCACTTGTTGCTTCTTGGGTGTCTACAGAGTCACTGTAAATGATGAAAGTAACGCAGATGCTGGGCAGATCAGGCAGCTCTGGTGAAATTGCCTATCAATATCTGATAAGATGCTGACACATGTCACAGATGTTTTATCTATATTTGGATCTCCCCCTTCCTGGCAGTGACCGGTGCACTTCTGGGACTGGGTGTCTGCCATCATGTATCTAGGTCAATTCCAACTCTGCCTCTGGTAATTAAAGTGCCATAGTGTATATATTTAGAAACAGACTGGCGATCTTCACTGCCCCTGCAAGCATAA
This sequence comes from Hermodice carunculata, assembly GCA_964020975.1. Taxonomy (NCBI): domain Eukaryota; kingdom Metazoa; phylum Annelida; class Polychaeta; order Eunicida; family Amphinomidae; genus Hermodice; species Hermodice carunculata. The sequence goes on along the minus strand of CAXHWN010000045.1, from coordinate 11,270 downwards.
AGTAAGTTATTTGACACTCTAGGTTTGATACTGCAGCTGACTCAAGACAGCTTTATAATGCAATCTTGTTTGTGTGGGCTACATGAACTGCCACCACGGTGGCAACCATCTTGAGCATGTCCCTGAAACAACTTTTCACATGCACAAATGATCAAGATACGTGGAGTAGTGCTACCTCTTGCAATCATGCAACTTAATGAAAACACAAATACTTATAAAATAATGAGCATAGAAAACATGTAGCTACTTACTGGAGACTGTGTGGTTTTCCCTTGGCCGGCATCTGCACGTTGTCATGTTTATGTTTACTGATTCTGGGTCATGTGACCAGTGACGCTGTCCAGAGTCCTGGAATTCCCTCCACTGGGTCATAACGGTTACCAGTTGAGTACCATCGATGTGCTCATCAAAATGCCGGTTTTACACAGAAAATGTTTATTTTCTGCACATATGGATTACATAAATATGCAGTGCTAGGCCACGGTAGGTCAATTGCATGAAAAAAATATGACTTAATTTGCGTGGGTATACTCCTTTAAACTCCAGACTGTATGATATTTATGCCCCCTGTTGAAAGGGGGCATATTGCATACACTTTTTCTTAAATAATTTTCAAACTGTGTATTTTACCAAAATACATATGAATTATTATACAGTAGTTTTGTCTTCTTGTTTTTTATTCATTATTATTTTAGATGAAAAGTAGTGGTGAAATGGAGGCTCTCTCCAACATTTTTTTTATTGGTCATTTGGTTATTTAAAAAAAAAAAAAAACTTTTACATTGTGTGCATTGTTCTACTCTTGTTTATTTGGCTTTTTGGAGTGCTCCCATTAACACATATATTTGCATTACCATACCAGTTATATTGTCCTCTGAAAAATTGCATATGAATTACAACATTTATTCCAAGTCTGCATTTTACTGCATTGACATACGCCACGACATGGAGCCATGGTCCACTTGCTGTAGTGGAGGGACCAGCAGAATAGTTTTTATTGTTTATGTTTACCTTCAAGTCTTGAAAGTTTAACTGCAGTCAATGATAACTGTGGGGGGAAGGGAATCTTGATTACCGATTGTATATTGTAAAAAAGGATGGCATCATGTAGATTTTGAAGACTGAATTGTGAAATTTTCGTAATAAATGAGAAATTGTGCAAACTTATGTACACTTGGTATGTTATATGTTTACAGTTGTTGGTTACCTGAATGTTATATGTTATTTTTTTTCTTTTTTCTTCATGCAGTAGTTTCACTGTGTACCAATGTATACAGTGCCTCGTGGAAGATGACAGTGCTGCAGAGAATAGCTGAACAGTGTTGTGGAGTTTTCATTAAGGACAATTAGCAGAAAAGGTTTTCAATGATCGAAGCAGCTTGGGTTGTTCAGTTCCCATTCTTACTACTACAACCAGATCCACCGAGCTCTTCTTTCCTACTATGAGGTAACTTCAGGGCTTGACATTAAGAATATTTGTCAAATCACACTTTTTGTGTAAAATTAAGACAAGTAGTGGGCTAAATTCCTATTCAACTCAAAATTTTTAAGTGTCCCAGGCAATAGTGCTAGCCTTATAATATGAATGTCAAGCCCTGAAACTTCTGTGAAATAAATAACTTCCAGAATAGTGGCATACAGTAGTCCCTCCTTTGAGAGACCACCCCTAATGCCATCCAAAAGCAGTCACACAGAACAGGTGGTCTGTCAAAGGAGGTATTAATAACATGAAAAGTACTAAATAGACCTGACAAATGTGGTCTCTCAAAGGAGGGGGCTACTGTAACCGCTTCCTCAGTAGTGGAAGTGAAGAAGGGTGCCGCTTCAATGATAGCGATACAACCACTATGCCAAGTGGTATGTGTGCCAAAAGGCATGCAGTATGTGATGCAAGATATCACTTTGTGTAGTGGTACTATCGCTTCCATGTAGCGGTGTGGCAAAAGGAGGCCCAGGAATGCACCGCTATTTCCCTACTATATGGCTACTTTATTGAAGTAGCCTACTTCCAGAATAGTGGTATACCACTTCCGCCATGGCGGCGTTAAAGTGTCAAAATAGCGATTGTGAATTATTTAAATGAGGACTGCTTCAGGGGCACTATGCCAGTACTTCAGTGGTAGTAGTGCACCACTATGGCAAGTGGTAGTACTACCTTATTGTTACTATAAGCATACTTCCAGTAGTGGTATGACCACTATCCATATCCACTATATTGTTACTTCTCCAGCACTATATTAACGCTATTCTACGGTGAGGGTATGTATGCTGGTATGGTAGGCAGTAGGCATCAAAGCACAGCTAGTATTCTATAATACAGTATCAATAAAATGTGGTATGGCAGTGTCATGATGAGTGGACTTGGGGTCAAACTGTATTATCATGTTGAGCATTCTGAGCACTTTTAAAATTTAATTGAAGTGAGCACCAACTGTGGACCTAAATTTGAAACATTTTAGCAGTAACAACAGGTATATCATCGTAAATATACATAACCTTGACATATTTGGGAACTTTTGTGCCCCAAAAATGAGGGGGGGGGGGCACTTCAGAGGGTGAGGGTGCTTAAAAGGGATATTGCTGTATGAATCATGTACATGTATTATATATTTGGTAAAACAATCGAAGACAGGTTTTTTTTTTTGTACTATATCTATAAAACTACGTGTCTGGTATATGTTGTTAGGGATTATTACATCCAGATGCCAGTATTGGATGTTTTAAGGGTCATAGCTGCTTGATAATGCATGGAATTGACCAGTCTCTGGTATGTGTAGTATGCCAGGGATGAATGTATTGTTTCTGCTTTCCAGGAAAAATATAAAACAGGTAGCTGGGCACTCTACATTACCGGGAAGGCATTTATTTAAGTTGTCTGTCAGTTTCCCCAGGTGCACACCTGTCTGAATATCCAATAACTGTGGAATAACTGTATTCCCTATTATTATGTGGGTACATATGACTACTGGAATTAGCCGGTAGACCATCTTAGCTTTGGCCTGTGACGTCACAGACTCATCACCATGGAAGCACGTAACACCAGAGATACAACTTCTATCACAACGTCACTCGACGGGTGGACCGTTTTTTCTTCCAGGCAGAGAAACTTTCTCCCTGCATTTGACGTTGCTCATTTTTCGTTAGCAACATCAAAAGTTATACCCGAGTATAAAAAAGCAAGTCTCAACTGTCATGACCAGTACCTGATGAGCCCCACTGGAGGCGAAACTGGTCGTACTATTACCACTGCTTTACTTATAGTATTCCTAACTTCGGAAGCTGTCAGGCCCTTGCCTGTGTTTCTTATATTGAATATCCATTTGGTCATCAGTTGTTACTGTGGTATCTCAACTAAATCTTTATGGTTCTAACTGAAACTCATAAAGGTAGTCAACTGACTACATTTGTGGTTCAATGTGACCCATTTTTCAATTGCTGTTACCTATTTAGTGATAAGTGTGCATTAACATTTAAGATTACTTGGCCTTGTAACTGCTTGGCTTTCAAAGGTGTCTGTGTGTCATCATAATTCAGCCTGCTGTAGCCAGGCAGCTGATATTTTATTAGTCTCCATGACCTGCTTATCACAAAATGTATCTTTTGATAATTCAAAATGTCATCTAATGTTGCAAAAATAATTTTAAAGAAATTAAGTCCTATAAGTTACAGATTGGGATGGGTAAAATGTAATGTATGCTTTTTAGCACTACTGACCAAAGGTTGCAGAGCTGATGCAATCACTCATGTCTGTCTGTCTGTCCGTCATTCCATCCATCCGTCCATAAACTTTTTGCTTCTGAGTGTGATACAGTCCAGTTTTTAAGATAGCCCCATGTAATTTTTAGGACTTATCAAGAGTATGAAAATGTAGGTCAACTTCGATATTGGTGGCGCCACCTGCAGTATTATGTAATATGGATCAAAATGTTAAAACACTGTGACCACTCTAGCATCCTTACTGTTTCATAGATCTTCATGAAAGTTAATCGGATTGTGGAGGAGGTCAAAGTCAAATTGCTTGTGATACCACTAGCATCACCTTTAATTGGACAGGAATTATGAGCCAAAATGTGTTTTAAGGTATTAAATTGCATATCTCGAAAAGTAATTGGATTGTACTTTGCCAGATTTAAGGGATATATAGACCATATCCAATGCTAGTATGTTATATAATTAATATCAGTGATCTTGATGTATTTTTGTGATGTCACCATGCCTGTAAAGTTGAAAGAGGTGATTTTGCAGTGGCAGGGTGTGGTTTGGACATCAATGGCAAAGAGAATTCAGCCTCCAGATCAAAATTGCACTTGAGTACATTGTATATAAAACTCTACTTGGTGACCTACTTTTGGGGTCAGCATGACCCAATGATTATGAACTTGACCTATTTTCAAGGTCTCTAAGCACTTAAGAAAAGGACATTTAATTGAATATCTTGATAAAGAAGAAGGCAAATGATGCCAAATGTATCATAAATGTTTATCATGTTGAAGTTTGGTATTGCATAAGCTTGGTTAATTTTTCAAGGTCACAGATTAAACACATTTCAGAAAATGGTTTTGGGGGATGGTGGTCAGCAGAGCATTAGGCCAATGGGCCTCTTCTTATCCAAAAATAGGGTTATTATCCAAAAAATAGTCAAGGGCAAGGTCTTTGAGCCATTAAGAGAAATAGAAAAAGACATTTTGTCAATTTCACCAAATTTACAATCTGAAAAGTGATGTGGCCTTGCAAGATGCCAGGATGTACTGCATGCACAGAACATGTATCACTCAACATGTAGTATGTTATGAATGTCCTTGGCCAGCTTTTCACAGGCTGTAAAATACCCAGATTAAAGCTTACTTCCATTGTTGCCAACCTGCCAAATTTAAAATCCAGGTGACATTAGAGATGGAAAGTAAAATTCAGGGAGATTGATAAATTAATATGAAACATAGAAGGAAAATATTGATGAAATTCAGGGAAGTGGCTAAAATTGTCAAAAATCTACAATTTGGAAAGAATTTTCAGAGTAAAATTCCTGGAGCCTCCCAGGTTATCCAGGAGGGTTGATGATACTGTATTTCTTTATTTTCTTTTCCTGGCATAAAAGATTTGACCTGACTCTAATAAAATTATGTTATTGGGTGCTTTATTACACTACGGTTAGACTTTAAAAGTTTCCCAGTCAATTAGACTTATATATGAATTACTGTGACTTATTTATTTTGAAACTACCAGGAAATATGTTGATCTAGTCAATTTTGCACACAAGTTAAGTACTTCATGAGGACAGTTAAAGAGGGCAGACGCCGGGGCAGGAGAGACATATCTGTGCTTTCTGGCATTCACAGTCTATCTAGTTTGAAAATGTACTGAAGACCACAGGAGAACTTTGAGTGCCTATACTAATACATACAGTTACTCTACCAACAGGAACTCCTTCTATGCATCATGTTGGTAAGGACTAATGGTCAGCAATTATTCCTTTGTCTGGCAGGTGGTGGTCCATTTTCCATGGCAGCAAACAGACCTGATTACGGTATTCACTCCTTCATGTTGAGAGGTGCTTTACAACTCCTACATGTATACATGGTAGAGGCTCGGCTTACCCCTCATAATCCAATATAGATTCCCTGTTGTCTGTTAAATATACAGACTCAACACAAACTCCATATACCTCAAATGTGCATTTTATTTCGTACATTACCCAAGTTTTGGAGATCAGAATAATGCCTTATGTACAAACTCACATATTACCTTCACAAACTCCCCATCCTCATATATCTGGTGGTCCCCCATTACCAATTATCCTCTCCCTTACCTTCCTCATTTACAGATACCACCTTACTCAGGTCTGTATCATGAACTAACTCATTCTTTTTCATGTACATCAGTCCCATGTTACCTAGTTATGCACAGACATGACGTTGCCTGCTAGTGAATCCTACATGCCCACACATACCCATGGGCTCCCATTGCCCCATCGGGTGCCCAGGCTGGAGCACCTTAATGGCCAGCCTGGCAGTCCATGATGGTAACATGTAGCAGGTGTTATGTTGTTCTGTGCTAGTAGTTGCAATTGTGAATACAAACCCAGATGAAGCATCTCCTGTGGAAGACCTGGTCCTGGCTGCCACATCAAAGACCTCGTCTTTCACCATCAAAAGTGATCTTTCTTTCCATTTTTCTTAAGGTATTGATTTTGTGCTGCGTGAGAATTTATTTGGGCTTGTATTAAGTAAGAAAATGTTCATTGTCATGGCATTATTGCCCCCTTGTAAGGAATTTTTACCTGACAGAGACATTCAGGGGTCAGCCAAGGTTCAACCATCAATACTGAACCTTGAAAATGCCATATTGGGTGATTCTTTGGTAATGCAATTAGCTCTGTGCTTGAAGTCTATTGATTCCACTACATACCTGCTCCAACTTTGTATTTGATCCATTTTACCACATCGCTTTTTTGCACGTGTGTTGTAGTCCAATTCTACTAATTGATTTTTATATTCCCAACCCTGGCATGAATCAAGACTTTGAAATAAATACAGAATTAATGTAAATGATATTCATTTGCTTCAGTTAAAAAAAAAAAATTTAAAAAAGGAAAAAATGCAAAAATGGGTAAAAATGAGGCAATATTTCTTGAAGAAGCTTTACATGCAAGAGTGATTCTTCAAATTTTGGACTAGACATACAGTATGGCTATTTGCTGTTCATTTTATGCAAATAACAGTTTGATAAAAGAGTCCTTCTGTGCCTTTCATTGATTTATTTAAAAAACCCATTCTGAGTGACGACCGGTAAGAGCAAAATTATTAACTGGCTTTTATGCTTCATTGAATAAATATCCTGAATAATATTTTGTTTGTTAAATGTCATGATTTATCATTGTCAGTCTGCAAGTGTATTTTTAGGTTCATAGATATGGGGAGTGTTACCTGCAGAATCTCCACCAAATGCACACATTACATACATTATACAGTAAAGTGAGTCTGACACTTGTGAAACAGTCCATGCAAAATTAATCGTAAAGTGCATTCCATGAGCCGAGACCTAGTCAAAATAAGAAAGGCTTTCCGCAGCCTGTGCTGGGAGCTCAGCACCCTAGGTAACCATGGTAACCTATCAAGGAAAGCTGTTGACCTGAAGCATGCTGTCTAGATAGGTTTTCTCCAACAAGGTTCATTCCAAATGTGTTCGTTTAATGAGACATTAAGGTGTAAACATTTTCCGTTCTGTACGTTTTGACAGCTTTAGGCAAGTAAGTGGTTAAACCTCCATGGCACTTGTGCCTCAGGCCAAAATATTGTTTTGCAAATTACCTGCAACATGTCAGAGCAGTGAAACTTGCATCATATATGACTCGAGACGGACAGATTCAGCATTGATGTTGTGTCATTTCCACACAGGATCCCGGGAAGTTGTTTTGGTTATAACATTCAGGACATAGATTGGCTTAATTAACCAGCATTTGTAATGTCTGAATGGTGATTGTGGAAATAATGAAGGTTTTTGCCTGACATTTTATCCTGTCTCTGTAAATGTTGGCAAATATTACCTGGGTCAAAATCTCTGCAATCGGTTAATTAAGGCTTGGCTTGTTGTTTGCCACACAGGTAGATTTGTTGAGGATTAACTTGGCTATATGTCTGAAAAACGAATCGATACGCAACAAACTTCATTACGCAGTAAGCTACAGGATGCCACCTTTGTAACCGCAGGGAAACCGGGCTTAAAAGACCAGTGCCAGGGGTAAACAAATTCTGGTTTCTTGAACAAGTGGTTTTTCGTAAGTGCTCACTATAAATAAGATGCAAAGTACCTGGTAAAATATGTTCAAAAAGTGGTCTGTCAAGACAGGTGGGTTCTCATAGAGTGGTCTCTGAAGTCAGGTGTCACTATAGCATATGTAGTTGTCAGATGGAAAAGATAGGTGTACTGGATGTAACTGCAGAACAGCTGTGGGGTAATCATGTCTGGTACACACTTTCTCCAAGAAACATCCTCTCAAACTTTTAGTGGCCATCTTTCATGGTGTGCTGGTGGTGCCCTCTCCAGGCCATGCAGGTCAACCGGAAACATAACTGATACACCCTTGGTTCTCTCTGGACTTCCACCTGGTGCTTTCTTTGTACTATAGTGCACTTGAGGTTAACTACTTTAATTATGAGCTTTTGTACGGGAGTTAACCTTTGTACTATTGTTAATGACATGCCTGTTCCTGTTGGGGTGGGGTGGGAAGGGGAGCGGGCATGAAGACAGACTGGCCCTGCATGCCAAATGAGTTGACATCAGATTCCTATCAGAGTTTCTGGGAGACACAAAATCTGTACACTTTTACAAGAGCTAGGCAGCACACAAGGAAGTAAGACATGACAAAAAGAAAATTGACCGTCACTCTGTGGGGCACACATTCAACTTGCTTAAGTTGCATGCATGAGACACAGAGTGTGTGTCAGAAGACAAACTTTGCTCCCACCCCACTTCCTGGTCACCTCATCAATTGGAATGATCAGGATGACCAATGAAAATCAACAGTAAAATGCAACCAGCAGAGCAGTTAGGCTCCCGGCAGGCTGCTAAAGCCCCAGTTGGACTAAGGCTCCAGGCAGACTTCTAAAGCCCCAGTTGGACTAAGGCTCCAGGCAGACAGCTAAAGCCCCAGTTGGACTAAGGCTCCAGGCAGACTGCTAAAGCCCCAGTTGGACTAAAGCTCCAGGCAGACTGCTAAAGCCCCATTTGGACTAAGGCTCCCGGCAGGCTGCTAAAGCCACAGTTGGACTAAGGCTCCCGGCAGGCTGCTAAAGCCACAGTTGGACTAAGGCTCTAGGCAAACTGCTAAAGCCCTAGTTGGACTAAGGCTCCAGGCAGGCTGCTAAAGCCCTAGTTGGACTAAGGTTCCAGGCTGTTAAGGTGCTACGCAGGCTGCTAAAGCTGGAGGCAGATGGCTAAGGCTCTTGTCAGGCTGTTAAGGTTTTGGATAGACTGTTAATGCCTCAGAGAGGCTGCTAACCTTCCAGAAAATGTTGCTCATGGTCTCCAGCAGGCGCTGTAGGTAGCAGTCATCGGTTGGAAGTTGGCCTTAAAAGGGTACACATGTTACATAAGTAAACAACTGCAAAAAGGAAAAACACTTATGAATATATGTATTCTTGCCGAGTTAAATATTTCCACAAAATTTATAAGCAAGCTTTCCTGCAAATTATAATTCTACGAACAGTTTTGGTACATTGTACTTCATAAAGTAGTTCATCATTAGGTTTAATGTGAATACAATTAAACAAACAGGACAAGTGCCTGACGGCTCAGATTCCTGCTGAAAATGAGTATTTTCAGTGTTTTGTTTGGGATAGCAGTTCGACGTGTTTCGCCCGTAGCTGGGCTCATCAGGAACCTAATGTGAATACGTTACATTTTTTTTTCTCAGCTGACATTGAGAGTATCAAATGGCACATATTTATGACAGGTCAGATCGTACCATCAAGGCTGCCAGGATGGAGACCAGGTGGCCTGATCGTGGCCTTTATATTGTCCATCCAATCTACATGAAGAGAAATTTATTTGACATAATTTCCACATTTCAGTATGCACTAGACTAGGAGGACAGGAGGGAGCTAAGGGGGTTCTCATCATAATTATCCGTGAACAAAATTTCTCCATTTTCGTCTGACAGTGTGACACATGTAATGTGTGTTTCTGTCATGTTTCACAAGAATTGATTGATCAAATTCTGAAGTTGCCTGAAATATTTGTTTCGAGTTTATTCAAAATTTAAAGGTCAATCAATTCATCATGGGGAAAAAATGTGTTGTGGGTCTTCCATATGCATGATACATGTACAGTAAAACCTCACTATACCGAACACCCTTTGGACGGGAAAAAAGTGTTCAGTATAGTGAGGTGTTCGGTATAGGGAGGCTTGCTTACATTGGAAGTATATATCTGGGACCGAGAAATGTTGTTCAGTATAGAGAGGTGTTCGGTATACGGAGGTGTTCGGTTAGAGAGGTTTTACTGTACACATGTACTCATAAACACCATGCAGCTCCAGGAGAAAAAAAAATGACTCAAAACTGTGGTGATTTCCCTGAATTAACTCTCACTTAACTGGCCAGGAGTTTCAGAGCTCAAAAGTAAATGGTCCTCTGCCTAAAAGACTATAAAGCCACTTTCAGAGTGAGCAAAAGCTAGTTTTCTCTTTTCAGAAAAGTGAATGACTGGTTGATTTTTGGCAGGGTAAAGAGTTAATTTGCCAACCCTGACCTTTCTGTCAGATATTCATTGTGGCTTATTAAACAGATAATAGTGTTGACCTGCTGTGATGACCAGCTGATATATGTAAATGATGTTTACTTCCAAAACATGTCCTTGTTCACGTAAAGGTAATTAGTTTTGGATACATGTAGGTATTGAAAGGCAGTTGGTACAGAGCCCTGTGGCAGAGCCCTCTTCAGTAAATTGTAATTGTAAACCACCCACAGGACTGAAAAACATGACCTCAGTAGGGGACATAATTTAGTTAATTAAGGATAAACAAAAACAGGACTTTTAGTTGGTGGTCTTTAATGTAGAAGTGGTTTCTTTATTGTGATGGTTTTAAGCCTTTCCCCCTTAAACCGGCCAAAACCGGCTGGTGGTCAAATGTCGTCTGCTTCAGCATTTTCAACTGATTTTAACAGCAATGAAAAACAGTTTGACTGAGAATTGAAGCTGAGACTCAGACCTGTCAAGACAACATGACCCAGGTCAACAGCTTTCCTCGGCATGGGTTGGACTTAGTGCCCAACCCATGCCGAGGAAAGCTGTTGACTCAGTCTTAATTCAAGGGGGAAAGTGTTAATAGGAGATTCAACTGCATATAAAAGCAAAATATCATAATGTAATGGCTCAGAGAAGATACCCTCCCTAAAAAAAGCTGTGTTATTCAGTACAATAGGAAATAAGTAGACAATTATACATCTGTGTTTCTAGGTTTTGATAAAAATAATTGCTTTTTGCTCTCAGTGCCAATGTTTTCTGTAATTTTATATTTTTTTGTGTTGTTATTTGGCACATTAATCAGTGCAATTCAAAATGAACCAGCTGAGCTTAATAAAGAAGAATTGGATGAAGTGTGTTTTTTTTTCTGGCAGCAATATCCAAATAAACATATACAATGTAACATCTTATGGATGTTTTGGTAGTTTCCTCCCATTTTGTGTATTCACGAATTGTGACAATTTTTTTTATGTTACCAATTTCATCACATTGTCAGGTTTTATACTTAACTCCTTGAGATTGTTGTG
>CAXHWN010000044.1:57400-78400 GCA_964020975.1 Hermodice carunculata | reverse complement strand
CACATAAAGAAACTCGTTTTTGCGTCAAGAATCACTGAGCTTTGTTCCGAGTGTAGTGAAACTGATGGTTTTTTATAATTGTCTGATGAATATAGTTTGTTATTGTGAAAGTCATGTCAGGTTGGCTCAAATGGTTTAATGTACTCCCTCTCTCTCTCTCTCTCTCTCTCTCTCTCTCTCTCTCTCTCTTGTATAAATAATTAGCATCTAAATCAACTGACTGACATGTTGAACTACGTCTGATTATAAATGAAAAAATTTAAAACTGTTACAGGAAAACAGTTATACTTACAGTTACCTTCAGGAATTTCAACATGATTCTCTCTCTCTCTCTTTCTCTCTCTCTCTCTCTCTCTCTCTCTCTCTGTCTCTCTGTCTCTCTCTCTGTCTCTCTCTCTGTCTCTCTTTTTCTTTTCATAAAACCGAATTCTTTCGCTGATAAAGGTAGCAGAATTTTACAATAATTAGGACTGTTTTACAATTTGACCTTTTGAACTTTATAGAACCACGAGTTAGATGTACATTATGCTTGGCTGACTTACAGATGACTTGCAATGGCATACTACATTTTTGGAATTCTAAATTATTACCCTAATAATTGACTTATTAGATGATATGTGGGATTCTATGCTTTCTTGAACATTTAAATGTCCTTTCAAAAATACTTCTGGAAACCAACTTGAAATATGACTGCTATCCTTACAAATTTTGACTATTGTAATGCATTTTTTGACTACGTTTTTATGATTTGAGGCCTAATGTCACTTGCTTCTGGCTGATGTTTAACATTTGAACCAATGTACTTACTATATTTGCAAATTGAAACACTTTTCTTTTTGAAATACTCTTAGTTTATCTCCTTTAAAACAACATCATGTCTTTAACTACATGCCTAGAAAACATCGAATTATATAATCATGTTGCTTGGATTCTTATTGATGGTCATTTTAGGCCTAGAGGGCCTTTCTGATGGATTGATGTTGGTGTTGGTGTCGCTTTGTGGACTTATATGGATGATGATCATTGTTGAGATGGTGGTTGCAAGAAGTACCTTTTTAAATACTGAATTTAATTGACATTTTCAACAAGTTAAGAACCTCCGCTTACAAAAATTCTCTGATGTGCTGCAAATTTTGGTCCCTTTTCATAAATTGTATGGTCCTGTATGTGCATGAATGATGCAACTGTTCAAGCCAATTTACTGAAATAGGCCTATAATTTCAAACAAAACTTTTTGCATTCTGTCATGTTAAAACTAGATATGGCTTTTTCGACCCTATGGACCTTTGCACTTACGTTTTGGTCTCTTTTGGGTGAATACGAACTATAAATTTATGTGTTTCAGCTATACATACCAAGGAACATTGCCTTTGGTCGGAATTGACTTGGATTTGTTTCGTAAGGACTACGTTTTGGATATGGTAATGACACTGTCTAATTTGAGTAGTTACAGTGTAACGTGAAGATAAGCTGATATTGTCTGACACAGTAAACTTAAGCATAATGCCAATATATCTGTTTACTTGTTTGAATTGGTGTGTTTTCTGAACCGAAATATAAATGGCCGGAGGAGTGAATTAAGATTTAGCTGTTTTTGCCAGAATTTGATTTGCGTTATACATTTGTCAAAAGAGGTTTTGCAACTTTAAAAGTTTCCTGGACTTAGTACAGTAAACAAATAACTGGATCTTATTTTCAAAATGATTTATAATTTCAACAAAACCCCACGCAATCTCATTCAAAACCACGTCATCCATCTCATCATATTCTTCAAAACTGTAGGAACGTTTTCAATTTTGCAAAGGAGCCACAATTTTATTAATAATGCTCCACATCTGGAGATAATCGCCTGAATGAATGTAATATAGCGCCATAGTACTTGAGAGAACAAGACAATTTCTAAAACTACGCTTCCTGAGATATTAAATCGTGATTTATCTGTTGAGATGGGGGATTAGTTGGAGCCGTTTTGCTATACAACATTTATTGATTACTTGCATTAGATTATAACCATTCACTTTTCCGCGATTGAGGGTGTAAAATTCATTGACTCTTTCCGTGCTGGGTCAAAGATGGAGCGAGCATCTTTCCTTGAAGCTGCCGAGAAAAGCGGTAGACCTAAATGAGCTGTGGAACGACATGGATGGTCCAAATTAGCTGGTACCGCCCTATGCCACATGACGCTGCAGTTATTACCCACTTTTACTATGTGCCACTGATATTGAACGGGGTGACTGCCAATTTTGGCCGGCGGTGTAGCTCCATAACATTAAGAGCTATGAAGACAAAATGAATGTCAACAATTGTCGAGTATTAGAACTACCATAATGTTGCATCTACAAAACATACAATAAAGTACTTACGGAACTTGCTCAAAAATACCCTTGTAAAGGGAGTATCATAGATTGTACGCAGATCCTTATCACGAAGTCCCCTTCCCCAACAGCTCGGTCAAAGACTTACAGCAACTATATTAGGCATACTACAAAGCAGAATTTAATTGGGTAAACCCAACAGAGGCATTTACGTTAGCTTCAGTTCCACAATTTATGGTGGAAAATGCATTGACTTTTGCTGCACGCTAACACAGTTAATTAGTTGCGTCTCTGTTTTGACATATAACGGGATTCGAAGCGCGACCAGTATACCAACCCAGATACCAGTTAAGATAACATGATTCCCCCCCCCCCCCAAAAAAAAAACACAAACTGAGAACAGTGTGTCGCTGCTCGCAGAGTGCGGTGCGAACACTGGGTTTCTGCCGCAGATTTGGTAGACGCATGGATTTAAAAACGACATATATCTGATGATTGGTCCATGGTACAAGCTAATTTGGATCTTCCGCATTGGTTTGACATAGATTGCTGGTACTTGGACGGCAGCAATTTTTTCATGGGGAATTTGAATCTAAAATAATAACAAATATAATGACCAGTCCTTCAGTTAAAAACAAAACAAAACAAAACAAAACAAAACAAAACAAAATAAAACAAAACAAAATAAAACAAAACAAAATAAAACAAAAACAAACAAACAAACAAACAAACAAACCAAAACAAACAAACAAACAAACAAACCCAAAAAAGAACCCCCCAAAAAAACCAAAAAAAAAAACCAATAAAAAAAAAAAAAAAAACAACAAACAGGGAAATTGTCAATGGTGGCAATACAATACAATACAATACAATACAATACAATACAATACAATACAATACGATGCAATGCAATGCAATGCAATTTTGTTTTAACACACTTGGACCAACTTGCTGGTAACCAATGATAGCAGACCCGAGACCATGTTATTTTCACATTTGTATGGGGGTCTGATATTTGTCATGTTAATAATAAATTATTCAAAGTACATGGCGGTAAGCATATGCTTTGAATAGTTTTTTCTGTAAAATATATGTAATTATGTATCTTGCACACACAGGTCAGTTCCGACACCAAAGTTTTTTGGGTAACTACAACACGTCAAGCTCATCGAACAAAACGATCAAAGGAAACATGTAAAAAGTATATATGTTTGGAATGACTGTGACCCAAATTTCTAAATCTAAAAATAATTTAAACCTTGTTATCTGGTAAATTTACATTCAATTTTACGGCAAACGTGACAACAAAAGGACACAGGGATCTTTCCTCTGGGGAAAGAGCAGTATCCATAGCACAGCGGGTAAAAACCCTTGAAGGCCGTACCCAGACCTCGAATCACTTGGGTCTTTGCAAAGAAGCCCAAGTGAGGCCTCAGGGTCACCTGTGAGTGGCCGGGTGACCATTGGATTCGCTCATGAGCTACAGCGTACATCTTACTTCTTTAACGAGTTCAGTCTTCTGAATTGAGGGTTAAAAGAAAACAAGTTTTCCACGTTCAGGACTTCAGGTCCACCTGTTGGGGGTCTTCAAGGCACTCAAAGGGCTACTTCTTCAACATGACTAAGACTAGCTGAAGGTCTCACCTTGGAAGGGCCGGCCTCCCTGCCGGTGTGTTGGTGTAGAAGAACACGATGGGCACTGACAGATAAGGATCACACCCAATGTGAATGTAAAGGATGTTCAGGAGGGTTGATGAGATGGTGGATAGGAATTCTTCCACTATTTTTGAGCTCTGATAAAGCATGAAGTCCACAATGTCTGCAATACTTGGAGGCCATGAGTGAATTCTCCTGCTGGCATCCCAGTCTGAAAACACCTTCCAATGAGCAGAGTAAACAGGATCAAAGCCCAATTCAGGCAATTTTATGTGTGACTGATTCTGAGAAACCTCTGTCACAGATGTGCTTTGCAACTGCCAAGCACAGGAAATTGAGCACTTGAGGATTCCTGTGGAACACACTTGTCCACAGCTGCACCAGAAGTTTCGGCCATGCTAGTAAAAGTAGCGGGGGCTTGACTACAGATCTATCGACCAATCTGTCCTCGGCCATCAAGGGGTGACTAGGATGAGCTACAGCTGTGAAACCAACCCTTGAGCAATACCATCGGAAGGATCTATGTAGGTGGAAGGCATATGCCCGAAAGCTGCTCCAGTCCATGGCTAGACCATCCACTGCTAGGGCTTGGCTAGATGTAAACTGGTAGTTTTGCATTCTTGTGTGTCACACACAGGTCCACACCTGTAGTTCCCCATCTGGCCCACATGGACTGAATGACCTATGGCTGGAACAACCACTCTGTCCCTACCAGTTGACCTCTTCTTGAGAGTTGGTCAGCCAGGACATTTTGATGTTCCAGGACAAGCCTCCTGCGCATGTGGGCATTGTGTTGGGAGCACCATCAAGTGATGCATCTGGCTAAGTTCCTCCATTTTGGAGGAGGCCAATCTGCCTTGTTGGATGAGGTAGGCAATCATGAGCCTGTTGGTGCAAATTATGAGTGCATGTTTGTGCTGCACCAGGTCCTGAATGTGGAGGAGTGCCAAGCATATTGCCCACAATTCCAACCAGTTTATTTGGTGAGACCCAAAGAGTGTTGGCCAATGGCTCACCCCCATCTGGCTCTCCAAATAAGGTCCCCACATGGACCTTGACAGGTCCTTTTACATGGTAAGCTGGGCCTAAAAGGGAACTAGTGTTTGTGCCAACATGATGTTCTCCTGAATGGTCCACCATGAAAGGTGAGGAAGATCCTCACGGAGGACCAGCTCAGTGGCATGGTAGCCTTGGTCCATTGACCATCTGCCCTGCAGAGTGTGATGCAAGGGGCAATGGTGAAGGCAACCCAGGGAGACCTGGGAGTCCATTGAGGACAGGGAGGGCAACAGGGATTGCCATTGTTGTGTTGAGAAAACCACACCATTCAGAAAGTCTCTGATCAGGGACTGAAGGCTCTCCCACCTGTCTTTCGAAGGGTGACAGATGTAGGCAACCAGGTTGAACTGCATGCCGAGAAAGACAAAAGTCTGCACTGGCTGCAGAATGGATTTGCTTCTATTCACAATCAGGCCCCTGTGTTGGTGAAATTCCAGAATGGTCTGTATGTGATGCTGTGAATCCAGAGGCAGAAGTGCCTGGATAGAGCAATTGTCCAGATACACATGGATGCAAACGATGAACTGGTGAAGGTAAGTAGCAACTTTCTGCATGAACTGGTTGAACACCAGCTGTGCTATGGCAAGGCTGAATGAAAGCATCCCGAACTGGTAAACTTGACCTAAGAATGTGAACCACAGATAGTTCCATCAAGTCTCCACAATTGGCATGTGTGAAGAAGTGTCCTTGAAATCCAGGGATGTCTTCCACTCCATGGGCCCCAGGCCCACTGTCACTGACTGAGGGGTCCCCATCTGGAAAGACAGGACTACCAGGAAGGTGTTTAGTGTTCAAAGGTCGATCACTGGACACCTTCCTCCATCCCAGTCCGGGACAAGGAAGAGTAGGATGTAGAGTCCAAGAATATTATGACTCTCCACCAGCTCTATGGTGCACTTGCTCTGAAACTTCTTGACAACTTCAAGGAATGCTGATGCTTTGTATTCTGTTGACGGCCGTGTGAACCACTTGGATTCATAGCTTAATGGTGGCCTTTTGGCAAAGACAGGGAGTAGCCATGTCTAAGGATAAGTGAATCATCTGTAATAGACTCTGATTGTGTGCAATAGGCAGAGCGGCAGCTGGCAACTAGGCACTGCTCAGTGCCTTTAGGTGTGGTGGCAGGTAATCCTGAGACAAGACGGTTCAGCATGCCAGAGTCCAGAGCCCTGAGGCTTGCTCCATTTCTTGGCTTTGTTGAAGCTCTTCCCCTTCTTCAATTGCTGCCAGCTCTTCTGAGGGCATCCTGTCCCCCAAAGGTCCATAAGCCGAAAGGTAAGTAGGTGTGGTATAAGAACAATGTTTCAAGGGTGAGGCAGCCAAGGTAGAAAGTGACTGAACAGTGTCAGTCAACCCCATGGTGGGAATCTGATTGGCAGAGCTGGCCTAGAGTTCCTGCGCCTGGTGAATGACTTCCACCATCTCTCCCCCAAACAAACTTCCCAAAAAGAATGCTGCAGTATATAGGGTCAGGCAGCTTCTAAATCTGGAGGAAAGCATCCCCCAGAAAAAGGGAGGTTAGCCTCCAACAAGCAGGTGCTTTGCACCTGGTGATCAACTACTCATGACAATAAAGTTACAAGAAGTGACGCCTAGTCTAGCCAATCCTGCACAGCCTCTGTGATATGCACAGAGCCTTTGAGGTCATCCAGGAGAAACATCATGTCAATGAGACATCCAATTTTGATGCCATAAGGATGGATCCCCTGGCATCCTCTTCCAGTGGCGTGAAGGCCTAGGCAGACACAGTGATGGACTTTGAGTGCTGAGCATCAAACTCCTCCTAATCCAAATCCATTGGCAGTCTATGGAAAGGGAAGATCTGCTACGGGGCAGAATACCATTGCTCCTGTAAATCTGGCCTTGGGAGGAGCCAACCTTGCCTTAGCTAGCTACATGTCTGTGGCACCATGGAAACCTGTGTGCCATTAATCTTGGCTGTTAGCTGGTCATAAAACTCTCCTACAAAGGGCAAAAGTGGGATAGGGGTCTTATGACATGTAACTTCCAGAGACAAGCCCCAGCAAGACAATGCAATAGCCATGCACCTATCCTCCTCCAGGGGCACCAAAGCTCGGTCACCCATCTCTAAATGAGGGCTTTATGGTGTTCAAAGCCCTTTGGCAAAGCTTGAGTGGTGTCTATGGATGTGGAAGGCAATTTTAACGACCCCCACAGGCACCATTGAGCTTAGCCAGTCAGAGCGACTGCGTCATATGGGTAGATGCCTTGACCTCAGCCAGGATCTGCTGACAGACACATCGGAAAACAGAAGCTCATCCTCCTCCTTGGTGTCGAGGTCCCAAGACTCAGGACTGGCAAGGGGAGTGGTGAGGCCCAAAGCCTCTTTGAACAGTGCATCGTTTGATGTAAATGGGGCAGCGGAATTGGACAGCAGAAGGTCTGTCATCATGCCAGGTGTAGGAGGAGCAACAACTCCTGTAGAAGTCATTGCTGCCTCAAATACAACCTCCATCTGCTCAGCTCATGTGGGCCTGGAGGGGGGATTCTGGCAGACTAGTGGCTGGGGACATGGCAGCCACTGACTGAGAAGTCTGCTGGCTCGAGGGTGCCTACTGGGTCTCCGGGAGGCTTGACTCAGGGACTACAGCTGCCATCAACTGAGCAATCTACTGGCAGATGGGGTCCTGAAGGATTTTGGGGAACACCTGAGCCTTGTTGCACAGAGAGATGACTCTAGGCATAAGCAGCAAGCTGGTCTGCAATCAGAATCTGCTCCCACATTAAGGCAGTGGTAGCAACAGAAGAAGAAGACTCATTCTCTGACCCCAAGTGCTGTTCTTGGCAGAGATCGAGTTTGACTTGCTTCTCAAAAGAGGGAGGCAGGGCACCCAGCTTGAAAATGGGAATCAGCTGAATCACCAGTTACTCAATCCGGGGATGAGCCACTGGATATACAGGAGGCAAAGCTGGCACTGCAGCTGGAGGCAATGAAGGTGGCACTGATATCACTTGAGAGGCCACTACCACAGCGGCCAGAGGGGCATTTACAGCAGAAGGCCCCACCACAGACTTTGATGCCTTCCTCATCTCTCCAGTTGGTCTGGACTTGCAATCCAAGCTCTCAGAACTGGGACCTTGCGAAAATTCATCCCGGCTTTGATGGTTTTTTGGATAGCTCGGACTTACAATCTGAGCACTTGGACTGGCCGAGGTTCTGGAATGCAAGGATGGGATCCCATAGGTTTCCAATCAGGCCACACAGACTTTTGTTTTTTCTGCTCCCAGTGTTCAGATCTAGAGGACCAAGATTTCTAAAAAGCTTCAATGTGTGCTTGGTTGACATTTTCCAAGGGGACTCTGAGGAAGCAGCCTGAGAGGGTCCGATCAATGCATGCAACATATCATCCTTCAACTGTGTACTCTGAGCCATAGACTCCAAGGCAACGGCAACCCTCAGGTCAGTGACTAGATATGCACAAGTCCTCTTGGGTAAAGCTGGGCACTCTTGATCTCCCAAAGCAGATCTCTTGCTGCCTTGCTTGCAACTACAGTGCCTCTTCCCGTTACTCCTGCCACCCCCTTACACCAGACCCCTCCAATGGGGGGGGGGGGGGTCTGGTGTAAGAGACAGCAGCAATTTGAGTGTGTGAGGGAGCCACATGGATTTGACTTTGCCTCCCTTGTGGTGTCACTGGTCAAGACTCAATGGAGTCAGAGTTTGAAGCTAAGCATTTGACAGCTATGGCCTGCCATCTGTACGTCACCGTAACACTCTATTTCCATTGCTACTCAATGAGCAGCCTTTTGTCTTATCCCCAATCTTCAGAGTATTTGCACATTCGTTTGCATGAGCAAACCTGACCCAACTAGAGGTAACAACCATATCAATGCTTATGATCATCCCAGGCTGCCATTTAGTGGTTTGGTGAGTCCAGCTGCTGCCTTCTATCCAACAACGATGTGGCTGAAGTTCTCACTAGATCAACACCTATGGCTCGCTGCCGAAAGGCAGCAATTGCTTGGTAAGTGCAGTCTTCCCGCCCTCTGCTATCCGTACATCAAGGCACCATCTTGAAAATCTAGTTTTCAAGCCAAATGACCAGCTTTCTTCCCATCAATTTCATAGGTATCCACAAGACAGATATCAGGTATCTAGGTCTCTGAAGAGTCCTCGACCACTAAAAATGATTTTTGTGCAAAGGGCACATGCATAAGACACTAGAACAGTGAGTGTGAATGAACGTTCATGGAGCTTCAACTCGAAACAGTAAGCCAGTAATGGCCCCAAAAAGAGGAAGGATGATATTCGGATCCTGCACACAAGGAGTCACCAATGGATCTATAGGAACTGGGAGATGGTGCCACAGGACCACCAGGTTTTGGAATCACGTGAGTGAACTGAACTCAATTTCTTGGGCATTTGACCCAGACACACGGTCTGTCTTGGCAATGGTGGTCGAGAGGTAATATTGCGTACCTAATTGAATATTTCAAGGCTATTTAATACAGTATTTTAAAACATTGAAAGTCAACACCATCAAACGTGACCTTGAGTCCTTCTCTTATAATTGCTCGCACTTCCGGGACCAATGTCTTGAACCCCAGAATTACACTTAGTGAACAGGTTGGGCACTTCTTGTCTGAATCATTGATACCCGTGACTCAAATGCTTCATAAGGGTGTGCAGAGTAAGATCTGATGGTGATCTTGACAGGTTTTAACAGCCATGTTGACAAAGTGAACTGCAATATTAAAGAACTGTAGATTACCCAAAGAGTTTTGGAAAACATAGAGGTTACTGAATCACGGGCTTTGTCATGGAAATAGCGGGTGATGATAAATTCATGGCGGCCACGCCACTGTTCAAGATTCATTATGGCCGCAAAAAAAATTGGAGGGCAAATTTATCCAAAGAAGGCTTCCCCTCTCTACCTTTGAAAAGAAAAAATACACAACAAACCCCCCAACCCCACCCTCATTCCGAAAAAAAGAGCAAAACAAGGGAAAATAGAAACAAAACAAAGAAGCAAACAAACAAAAACCACACAACCCCCCCCCGAAAAAAAACAGCCCAAGAAAACAAAAATAAATACAAACCCCACTTTACTTTCGTCCTCTTAATTTAAATATGATTCCAACTTTTCTTGTTGCCCTTTGTATTTGGTCTTACCCAAACATTTAAGTAAAAGTATTAAATAACCAAACACAAAAGCGACATGTTCATAACATAGTCTCTCGGGATCAGCAGCTGAGAGCATATCATGTTCTTTAAATCTTTAACAACACAGCACATGTGTATAAGCATTTCAATTTCAAACGATTATCGGACCAGCCCGGTTTCTGTTCACCAAAGGTCATACCTACCAATGCTTTGCTCCTTGAGTGACCAGTACTACTCGTGACCAATCTTATTATCTCACCATAAAGGACTGGAACTGACTACCCATACATATATAAACTGTTATGAAAAAATTAGTTTCGAAAAGGGAGTATATATATATATTCAAAACGCACCAGAGTACCATTTGATCATCTATTTTATTTCCATCACTGTGGCTGGTACAGTAAAGTTAAATCTGACATGAGTTGAGTTATTTAGTCTGCGTGCCGCTTGATGTATTTGCCTCTGCAGAACTTATGCGTAAATATTGGTTGCTAGTCAACCAAGATGATACTCCCTTTAAGACTATGAACACAAATGCGAATGAACGTGAAGTACAAAAATGGTCGGTAGAAGATTTACTTGGCTTGTCCCCAGGACCACCCTTGATAAAAAAGTTGGTGACGCTTTGGTCAAACTTTTCTTCAGAAATTTTACAACGCCATGCAGATTGGATCAAGTTTATCAAATTTCACTGAAGTATACTATATTTTGTCGTAGTGGGTACCCTTCTCAGCAGTAGTTACCACCTATCAGTCAGAAAGATAAACAAACAAGCCAAATTCAACGACTTTTAAAAGGGTGACCGTCTGTGAAAGTTCCATGACCCCAGATTATCCTGTTCTTGAGATATTGTGCGCAAAAAATTCAAAACTTGCGTAAGAACGGACGGGCACACGCACAGACACAGCATGTTGCTATAGCGGCGGAACTTTTAGTGGGCTCAATTATTATTATTATTATTATTATTATTATTATTATTATTATTATTATTATTATTATTATTATTATTATTATTATTATTATTATTAATTTTTTGAAGGGGGCGGATTCACGGCGGGTGGGGTGGGGGTCACAAATTTAAATCACCTTTATATGGGGGTTGGAGGCATAAATATGCACCATCTCCAGATAGGGGGCCAAAAATGACAATGATGAGGAAGAGGCCAAAAATGACAATGATGGGAAGTTATAAAGCACTAAACATCAAAAAAAACAAAAAAACAAAAAAAAGTTAAATACAACGATTGACTTCCTTTCTTGAAAATCCGGTCGAGAAGAAAGGATGTCTCCCTAGGTACCCACTTCATATGGTGGGAATGTAATGTTATTGATATTCTCCCTACCACCACCAACCGCGCCAAATCAAATCAACAATTTGAATATCTGAAATGATAGACTATATTGTGTAACATGCATATGTAGAATCCCTCTATCAATGCCTGATCAACCAAGGCGTTCTCTTTATTATTGTTGGCTACTTAAAACATCAAGAAGGGGGTTATGAGTATTTTGCCACTGCGCACAATTTTACATACTATGCAACAACTATGACATAATTCAAGAGAAGTAAAAAAAAAAATTTGTCTCAAAATATTATTTTCTTAAAATATCACAAGCACTGTCAGATTTTCACTTTGTCACTTCTGTTAAAGGCATCATGGCCTTCTCATGTGTTCGTCTCATGTGTTCGTCATCCATCATACCTCTTCGTTTCAATTGATCGCAACCCAATGTGTATTGTCTTTACTTTAGATCTGTAATAACATGCAGGTGTAGACATTGAAAAAAATGCTTTTTATATTTTGGGAAAATCTCCCATAAAGACACTTGGCCGATGCGTTTAAAATTGCATTCAAACAGGTACCCATGACTAAGGGCGGGACTTAATTTCGGTTGAAAGTATCAAGGTCAGCTAAGGACGTGCTGGTCTGACAGCCCTCTTGTTTTCAAGGAAGTCTGATACATGTATTACAGTGCTGTGAATTTTATTGAACCTCAAGTAAAATATTTCAGAAACTTTCTCATATGTTGTAATATGTACATACTAGAAGTGAATTTATGAAATATTGTGTGAGTATCGGGGAATTGCAAATTTCACACCAGTTATGATTTTGGAATTAAAACGTAGCATTCAAGGTGTATAAATAAATCGCTTGGCAACTTTATTCTTTTTAAGAGATACCTGTCCCATGGTTCAGTTTCATTATCTATATTTGTCTCATACATGTGTCTTTTTCACTGCATTGGTGTGGCATTAAAGATCACAAATGCAAAAGGATTTAATTTTTGTGTCCAAAGTGAAGGTCTTGGAGTGTTATAGCACTTTTGTGAATAAAATTGACCGCATTCGCAAATGAAAATAACTTCATTCTCAAAATATTTTTGTTGCCCATGACGGGCCCGAAGTTGACAATTTCACGCCTTTTTAGCTATCAAGCGGGCTCCCGGTCGTGACGTCACGGAAGGGAATCTATGTGATATCATGGCAGATACCGATAGAGAAAGCATGAGCCGCGGCGACGCAGAGAATGACCTGGATCTCAGTTTTAGCGGTTCCGATTCCGAACAGGACCTCACTGAGTAGGAAGGGAAGATGTAGGGTCAATAAGAGAGAAGAATAGAGAAATTCATCCCTACTGGAAGGAGGCACAGTCTACGACAAAGCCGGTCAAGTTTGCCGGTGCAACTGGTGTTGAGTTTTTGCCCAGCACTGACCATGCCTTGTGCCGAAGCTGCCACGGAAGATCACTGGGGCTTGGGAAGTTTAGATTCATATCGGTAAGAGTTGCTTTTCAAAAGTCATTGTGCAAAAATTGCCATATAAGTGACCGGTTGAAGTTTACGCCAGACCATCTTGTGCGGTTGCCAATTGCCAATTGCCAATTGCCAATACCGGCAGTGCACGCTGCACGCTGCATGCTACGTTAGACGGTGCAAATGGAAACTCAAAGCCAGTTGAATTTGAAACGATAGACCAGCGTGCAATGGGCTTAAAGTTTTATTCTATTTAGTGATTTATAAGAAGGTTTGGCATACGTGAAGGTAAAGAGTCGCATTGGAAAGCATCTGTTAGTCCGGTGCATGCCTAAACGGATTAATAATGACTACTCTAGCATGCCGCAAACTTCAAAAGAGGGGAATTCACAAGCACTGGACCACAGCTTGAATACACATAAGCCACACAGCGGATGGTGCTACTGTTTTGCCAGTCTTAGTGCGCAGCGTTTACTGCCGGTATTGGAAACCGCGCAAGATAGCCTGCCCTCTTGGTTTACACACACACACACACACACACACACACACACACACACACACACACACACACACACACATATACATATATATATATATATATATATATATATATATATATATATATATTTATATATATATATATTATATATATATATTGCTCAGAGAGAGAGAGAGAGAGAGAGAGAGAGAGAGAGAGAGAGAGAGACAAGAGCGTAGCTCTTTTTGAATCCCTTTCGCATGAAAAAAATACCAGAAAGTAAATCACTGCACGGCAAAGGAGGCTAGACGTCATTGAACTACATGTAAGACAATTGCACACAAGACAGCAAATCACCAATAGAATGAATGGCCCGCCTTCGTCAACCAGTCACTTATGTAGTAATTTTCGCACAACGACTTTTGAAAAGCATCCCTTACCAGTCTTAACTTCCCAAGCACCAGCTTTGGTCATCTTCCGTGGCACCGCAGCTGCAGCATGATCAGTGTGGCCACAGACTCGATCACTCCCAGTTGCACCGACAAAGACCGGCTTTGTCGTAGCCGGTGGCTCTTTCCAACATCGGTTCACCATGGTGGATGAGTTCAGACTACACAAGCGGGAACAGTTTCTTGCTTGCATCCCCATTTTAATCCAATAAGCCGTGAGCACACTTGCATTCACTGCTGCCAGTCAATGTTTACAATCGGAGTTGGTATAGAAGCTCCCTTCCTTGACGTTACAGGCCCCAGTGGTCAAACTATAACGGAAACTAACGATGTTTGACGATTGCAGCCACAAAACTAGAAAAGAAGATTTGCTTCAAAGCAAATCTGTCGGTGTGCCTTCGAAAGTTGTAAATATTACAGGCTACAACTTTGTTCCTTTGGTACTTCACATTCCATTAAGCTTATGGCTGGATGAAAATTTCAGTCAAAATGACCTTGACCTTCGACCTTTACAGGTCACATGTAAATTGCAGAAATGCACAGTGTTACAATGCCAACAATTTAACCCGAACATGAACCAAATCAGATGAAAATTGACCAAGTTATGGCAAGATGAAACTTTCAAAGGGCCAGATGACCTTGACCATTGCCCTATAGCGGTTACAGGTTCTTACAATAATGTGCAATGTTGCAACACCTACAATTTGAGTCTAACATGATTAGAATTGGATCGAAATTGGCTGAGTTATGACTGGATCAAACTTTCAAAGGTCCAAATGACATTGACCTTTGACCTTTAGAGGTCATATATTAACTACAATAACGTGCAGTGTTACAGTTGCTACAATTTGAGCCTAACATGATCAAAATTGGATAAAAATTGGCCGAGTTATACCTGGATAAAAATTTCAAAGGTCCAAATGACCTCGATCTTTGACCTTTAGAGGTCACATGTAAATTACAAAAATGTGCAGTGTTACAATAGCTACAATGAGGCCGACATAATCAAAACTGGATGAAAATTTCAAAGGTCCAAATGACCCTGACCTTTAGAGGTCACGTTTAAATTACAAAAATGTGCACTGTTAAAATGGGTACGCTTTCAGTTCAACATGATCAAAATTGGATAAAAATAGACCGAGTTATGACTGGATGTAAATTTCAAAGGTCCAAATGACCTTGACCTTTGACCTTTAGAAGTCATATGATAATTACAAAAATGGGCAGTGTTACAAACACATTAATTGAAGTTGGATTGGTTACCTGTTCCTATTATAGTTTTGAAGATATTCAAGATTTAAATTTCAAATGGCCCTAATTTGCATAATATTCAAAACCAATGAACCTCTTTACCAAAACTCAAGACTTCATGTATGGAAGTATAATAATGCCAAATTTGGAGTTTTTACGTGTAATACTTTTCAAATGAAATATCGAACAAATTTGCCTGTAAAGAAGAAAGAAAGAAGGAAAGAAAGAAAGAAAGAAAGATAGAATTCCTGTATTGGTACAGAGACATAATGAGACGCTATTCCGCACGATAAAATTGTGAATAAAGTATATATTGCGTCATCGCAGAGGCGAATTTTTCACAAGGTGCTATAACAATTCAACTCCTTCACTTTTCGTTAAAAATAAAGTATTTGGTGAGGGAGAAGTTTAATTGAACCGTGTTACTGTATTAGTGTAACATTTTGGGACACCTAAAAGAAAATGTGGAGACTTGTTTGCTAGCATGACCACACACTGAAAGTAGTCTTAATTGAACTTTGTGTGAAAAAAAGGCGCTCTTAAAAATGATAAGCTTGTGCATTTAAACTTTATTTTTTCATCTCAGGTGTGTATGTGTATAAATAAATAAAATTATGTCTTGGTGCAAATTTAACTTCTTTTCCATCTCAGGTGTATGGGTAAATGATTGGAAGTTTAGCCTTGGTGAAAATCTCAACAAGTTGTACATTGATATCAGTTTGAGATGACTAGTGTTTTAAGGTTCTCCGCTTACAAAGCCACGCAAAATGAAAAAAGAGTTTGAACTGAGGGATAGCCTCTGTTGACAGGGCAAAATACCAAAGAATGTTATACTTGTTTCACAGCGTATGTTTCAGGTGGAAAGGAGCCAATGCAGTGCCAACAAGTAACTTTCAAATGGTATGCTCAGGGACGATGTGATATGCTGCATTCCAATATTTGAAGTTTAAAGTGGGTTAAAAGTTTAGGTCTTTTGAAAGTTGGTTTGAACACAGGGGAGCCGGGGTGAGGCACCAGAAACCATTAACATAGCTTATCTCAATATTCTAACCCCCTCCCCCAATAATGGAAACCCCTTACTGCCGATTGTTAATACAATTGTAAACAAATTATTTCTCATTATATGTACATACTCATCCATTGTGGTAATGTGATGTTATTTCGATATACGAGTCATATGTATGCTACTTTCCCCGTTCGCGGAGGTTGAATAAATTATTATTGTTATTGTTATTGTTATTGTTATTGTTATTGTTATTATTATTATTATTATTATTATTATTATTATTATTATTATTATTATTATTATTATTATTATTATTATTATTATTATTATTATTAAAAAACACAAATCATATCCCAGTAACACAATCTTCAATCAATCATTAAATGTAAAAAAAGGAAAGTTAAACACGCAGTGCACGAATAACCACCCCCGCCCCGATATGTGGTGAAGCAGTTTTGCACACATGGAGCTGGGCAAGGATAAGTCTTTGTGATTTAGGTTTTGTAATAGCTCTGTGGCGGAGTATCACACATGGAGTGTCACACCTTCAGGACAAACTAACCCCCTGTGGTCTGGCACATGGTCTCATTTAACGTATGCAGAGATAGGAGTCCAATTCATGACACTCGCCTATGAGAACTGAAAGGCAGTATCGAAGAATCAAAGAATTTAAGAATCATGTCTTCATCCCGACCAACTTAGTCACACACGCACGTATGCGCACACGCACATTTACACCCCACCCCACCCTGCCGGCAGAGCTCTCCCCCCTGCCCCCCAAGCAACGCAAAGCCTGCATTATTGAACACAGAGCCGGGCCCGGGCTACGCAAAGACTCCATATTGACCATGTGGCAGGAGATCATTAAAGCAGATCTGGGATACAAAGAGTCACAGATTTCAATTGGTAGAAATACAGCAGCTTGATATATGGTGTTGAGGACTACAAATCACTTGCTTGCTCACATTGATAAAATCAAAGTATTAATCAATCCATAAATTAATTCCATTCTTTGACGGTGGAACATCAAGCAGGACGCATGCTATTCTTCCTAGTCAGGCCCTTTTGACCAGTTCTTTGTCTACCTTGTCTGGTCGACGAGCTGAAGACGCTGTGCATTTTTATGTTTTTTGCTTTTGCCTTCGTTGTTGCTTTTTGTTTTTGTTTTGTTTTTCTTTTGATGGATGGTAAGGTGACAATAGGGATTGTGTATGGCTGTTGGTGCATGAACACTGATTTGATATACAATATCGGAACCTTCCGGTAACAGATCAGATTGTAAAAGTGGTTCAAACCGTTTTGGAATCTTCCTTTAACAGGTCAGTTTGCAGAATTATGGTTATAATAATAATAATAATAATAATAATGATAATAATAATAATAATAATAATAATAATAATAATAATAATAATAATAATAATAATAATAATAATAATAATAATCATAATAATAATAATAATAATAATAATAATAATAATAATAATAATAATCATAATAATAATAATCATAATAATAATCATAATCATAATCATAATCATAATCATAATCATAAACATAATCATAATAATAATAATAATAATAATAATAATAATAATAATAATAATAATAATAATAATAATAATAATAATAAAAACAAAACAAACAACCCCCAAAAACAAAAACAATAAAAACAAAAAAAACAAACAAAAAATCAAAAACAAAATCAAAAACAAAAAAAAAAAAAAAAACCAAGAAGAAAATACAAAAAAGACAGAAAATAAAAAAAAACCACCCCCCCAAACTCCTGCCCCCCCCCCCAACACCTTAACATTTATGGTCTAGTGTGGCCGCATGTTCGTCGTACTCGTACCTGACTGGATGGCCGAGCACACCAGTTAATGTTCAATAAGGGACAGGTCAGTACATCAGGTTGGCCACGGCAACATTTCGATGTTGTGCTGCTGGAGATACTGATTGCTGACTCGTGCAATGGCCGTGTTTTGTCTTGCCGGCAGAATAACCCAAAATGTTGCTGGAACCATTTGGCCGCTGTTGACAGGATCTCATTCACACGTCCACTCCACGTGTGCTCGAAAAGGGCGACATGTCCCTTAAAATTGAAAAGTGTCCTCCATTATTGCACGCAAAATACAGACGTGTGCTCAAAGTTATATTACGCCTAATAAAAGCACTGACGTGTGCTCCAATTTATTGTATTTGTCCATGTATCCACTGCATGGCCCGGTGTCAGTTTCTGTTCAAATAAAAACAAAAGCAACAAGAAGAAGAACCAAATAATTAAAAACGAATCAGACCAGAAACCACCATGCAAACACACTGACTCTATTAGGGAAAACCGGAAAAAGAGGGATATTGGTTTTCATCAGCCTAGTCTCTTGAATGTTATACAATTTATGTGAGCTTACTCCTGCAAATTTCAGCCTGTGCTACGGAGCAGTTGTCCACAATAGATAAGTTAAATTTACCGGGGAACAAATTTTCCTGTTGGAAGTTGAGGTGCAGCTACTGATGGAGCAAAATTACAACACCAATTTTTGTTCCGATGCCAGGAAAATCACATTTAACGAAGATAAATGTAACACATGTAATATGAATGAACAAAGATTTATATAGTAAAAGGCCATACCTTAATTTGGTCTTGATGGAAAAAATCAATTGACTTGATTTCAATCAAAACTGAATGAATGCCAAATTAATCTATGTTCATCTGCAACAATATGGGGTCGTTGATGTAGATTTCTGTTCTTTTTGAATTCGAAAGCATTGTAAATCCTGTTTTGACAGGTATATCGATATTGTGGACAGGTCCAGTATTAATACTATGAAGATATTTCAGGGTCACCAGTCTTTTTGTTTTAATTTGTCGTACATGACAGAGCAAACCATTGCCACTTCTAATATATTCAGTTTTTCATCCAGTCTGTTTTCAATGCAAGATCCATCGTGTTTGGCTGATACAATTACGGGTATAGTATGACTTGGAGCACACGTCAATGTTTTTGTTTACGCCTAATCGAATTTAGCACACACGTCTGTCAATTTTAGAGGACACGTCTCTATTTTCGAGCACATGTCATCAAATTAAGTGGACGTGCAAAATGCTGTCACGTTTATGGCACAATGCCCCCTCACAAAATAGCACGCGTATAAACCACTGTGTTTATGGCACTGATCCCCCACCGTAGCTTTCAGGTCAGTGAAACCAAATTCAGCAGGCGAGATAGTCAAGTAAACCAGGAGAATGCATCAGGGTCCAGGCTTTCCTGAAGACGCGTGGTGTTCACACCCGCTAGTGATGCGATGCAGCTTTCAAACAACTGAAAAGGGCCCTTTCATGACGACCACATCCTTCCAAAAGAGGTAATAAAAGCACTGGTACAATAAAATAAACAAACGCCCACATCCATCCTAAATGCACATACCCAAATATTGAGGGGAGGGGGTGGGGGTCTGTTTGCCACCGCCTCCTTTTTTATTTGTTTGGCCAGGAGTATAGTTTATATCGGGTAGGTGCACATGTCTTCCAGGGACATATCAGATTGTGGAAGTGGTTCACACGTGTCGAAATGTACAGTGATATACCAGATTACAGAAGCAGTTCACCCACCGTTATGAATACTTAGCATCTGAAGCGTGCAGTGCCACTGTCACTCACTGTGCGTATGCAAAGCAGAACAGCAACCGAGTGAAGGAATGGACGAATATTTAATATAAAAAACAACAGATTTCAACAGGTACTTGGATGACACAGATGCAGTTCAGCGCAAAACAAGAGAAATAAATACGGCATTGCCAGATGACGACGGATAGCTTTTCGGCCGTGGCCGCATCGAAGACAAAAGGGGAGGCAAGATCAGAAGCTTCTACTTCTCTCCTATGGAGGGCATTTCAGTCATTCAGGGCTAGAGCTTTATATTCCCATTACTTTTCATCGTAATTTACAGCTGAATAACTTTAAAACCACTCGTTGCATAAACAGCAAAATTTGTACGCTAAAATTATGTACAAAGCTGAAACGTTCACATAGATGTTATTCTTGTAGATTA
Source organism: Hermodice carunculata (assembly GCA_964020975.1). Taxonomy (NCBI): domain Eukaryota; kingdom Metazoa; phylum Annelida; class Polychaeta; order Eunicida; family Amphinomidae; genus Hermodice; species Hermodice carunculata. The sequence continues at coordinate 58,258 of CAXHWN010000044.1, read as the reverse complement.
ACCAGCGTTTTAATTTGAGGTAAGTTTAACAAGAATTCTCTAGCACTGAAGAATTCTCTGTATTGGATTGTGTATTCAGCTGAATACACAGATAATTGGAAATTGTGACCTCTCCTATCATAAGTTATCGGTATTTCCGAAAGACAGATATTCCTATAAAAATCAATTGTCAATGTAAAACTTTTTTATGCCTTTTAAATCGATTCTTGCTCGGGGCTACTCACATCTTATTTTTCATTTAAAAAAGAGCCTTGGATTTCCTGTAGTGCCAGATACAATGCTCACACTGACCCACTTTTTATATAATCAAATATCTTAAACAACAGGACTGTGACAGTCCTGTGCTCAGCTGACCTCGGATTCACAGACTGAAGTCGTCCTCTGACTTGAGGAAAAATATCTAGGTCACCTTTGTTTTAGGAGCATTGTCATGTTTGCAACGTCAAAGGCTTTGCTCCTACGGTCGTTATTTTTACAATGAAAACTGAGATGCACAGTGCCAAGATATAAGTCAATATGTCAGATTGACCTTTTAAGGCCACCCAACACAAAATACTAACACCATAGGTACTCTCTGAACAGTGTTTCATAGGATCCATGGGCCTAGGATCCACCCTAATGCCCGGTTGCATATGTCAGAGTCATGTAACCTGGGATTAAATTGCTAATCTAGGGCTACGCGACTCTGGGTTATGAAGACATTGATCCAGAGTCAAATTTGTTTGCACTTGTCAAGATCAGGTCGGGGTCTGGTGACTCCAGGTTACACTGTTGTGTATTTTGAGTGTGTATGCCTGTTTTGCATAGATTCTATTGTGATGTAGCTTTATTCCAATCTACCCACTTCTTTTTCCTTCC
>CAXHWN010000044.1:37200-57200 GCA_964020975.1 Hermodice carunculata | reverse complement strand
CCTGCATGGTTGTGTGTGAAGGCAAATAGAGGGTCACGACATCAGAACGGACGAAGAACGTAAAAAAAGACTAAAAAAATTGCTCATTTCTAATTTGAACAAACAAATTCTAAAATTAGTAGAGGCGGAGAAATATTGTGGAAAGTAAACAAAAAATGTTAGGGCTAGGTCCAGAAGAAAGAAGAAGCCTCGAAAAGAATTAGCAACAACTTCAAATCAAATGTAGAGATGAGGGATAACAATAAACCAAAAATGCATGGGAAAATTTGAAAGATAAAATGGCTCAGTAGAAAAGATCCCCGAAGACAACTGGTGGAGGTGCTGCTCCAAAGCGAATAGTCAGTAAAGCCAGTGTCCGTCAATTCAGTCATCCCTCAATTTAAGTCACTTTTCAATGCGACAGTTTTTTTAAATTGATTATCGGCATTCTTGAAGAATTAGGACATTGAAGACATCTATGCATAGTTTTTGTCTTGTATATTATAGTTTACCTATCTTATTTTGTTGCATAGAATTTGTTATTAAAAATAATTGAGAAAATAAAAAGATAATTTTGTTCTGCCTTGACCAGTAAACATGGAGGAAAATTTCGAATCTATGAATGCCTCCATTTCCTTTAACTAGGAGATTGTTCATCCAGCTTTCGAAGGTATTTGGGGACAAAAGTGTAATAACATTTATCGTGATGATAAACACTGTTTTTTGGTACTGATGACGAAGTAGGTACTGATGAAATTTTTAATATATGTATTCCATGTATGGGTGATGAATTTGTTGTGTTGCGCATGAAAATATCGTTTTGTGGCATCTGCTTGTTTCGTCATTCTGCTTGCCTTCGGCAGTGGGCTCTATGGTGCCATACCAGGAAACAACTCTTTTTCCCTCATATATATATGTATATGTATATATATATATATATATATATATATATATATATATATATATATATATATATATATATATATATATATGTATGTGTGTATGTGTGTGTGTGTGTGTGTGTGTGTGTGTGTGTGTGAAATCATGGGACCCAGCAATTATTCTGCTGGCTGCTCCTGTGTCTCTATGCAACAGACGATCTGACAATCAAATCAAGTTTATGCAACTAGTCAATATAATCTTCCACGGTACGGTAAAACCCCCACTTACAGCAAAGTGATGTGTACATACACTGGAAAATCGGTGTAACTTTAGCTTTTAATCCTGGCTGTACCCTGAGTTAAATTGCGGGGTTAAATTCAGTAGGGCTTCAGTTAAACCCAGACATGTGGAAGTGAACAGACCAATTTGACAGGGCTTGACTCCAGAGTCACCGTAATTCCGACCTGATCTGGACATGTGCAACCGGGCATTAGTGAGAAATCAGCAATATGTCAGATTTGCAGCTGTCCCTGTAGTAAGATTCTAAACATGCACAGGTATCTCGAAAGAAAATTCCAAATTTGGAAAATTCGTTAAAGGTCCCAAATGTCAACAGATTTCTTTTTGTTCAAAGTGGCGGGCTTGGAGTGTTAGCACCTTTGTGAAAAAATTGCCATATTCACACAGGAAAATAACTTTATTTGTTTAAGAATTTTGTTGCCCATGACGGCCCCGACGTTGACAATTTCGCGCCTTTTTGGCCATCAAGCGGGCTCTGGGTCGTGACGTCACGGAAGGGAGTCAATGTGTTACCATGGCGGATGGCGATAGAGAAAGCATGAGCAGTAGCGACACAGAAAATGAGATGAATCTCATTTATAGTTGCTATAGGTGTTTCTGAATAGGAACGTAATGAGTATGAGGGGAAAGATGTAAAGTTAGGAAGAGAGAAGGACAGAGAAATTCAGCCTTACTGGAAGAAGCCACGACCCGGCTATGACAAAACCAGTCTTTGCCGGTGCAAGTTGCTAATGGGACCTGAGTCTGTGGCCAGCTCTGACCATGCCGTAGTTGCTACGGAAGATCACCAAAGCTAGAGCTTAGGAAGTTTAGAATGGTAAGGGATGCTTTTTCAAAAGTCATTCTGCAAAGACTCTTATAAAAGTGACTGGTTGCGGAAGGCCATCTTGCGCGGTTGCCAATAAGCAATACCGGCAGTATACGCTGCATGCTAAGGTAGTATAAATGTAAACTCAAACCTGGCTGAAAATGAAATGATAGGTGTATACGTGCAGCAGGCCTTTTAGTTTTATTCTATTTAGTGATTTGTAACAAGGCCTGGGCTACGTGAAGGTAAAGAATCGCATTGGAAAGCATCTGTAAAGCTGGAGCATGCCCAAACGGATTAATAATGACTACTGTAACATCCCGCAAACTTCAAAGGATAGGGAAATACACTTCACAAGTACTTGACCAGGGCTTGTGAATGCACATAACATAAAGCGGGAGGTGCTACTCTTTTGCCTGTCTTAGCAAGATAGCATGCCTTCTTGGTTTAAACTTTTTTTTTATATTGGACAAAAAAAATCGATCGGGGATAAGGCTGTAGCCCTATATGAATCCTTTTGCAGATAAAATAGGGGGAAATAAGGCACGGTGCAGCAAAAACGGGCTAGACGTCACTGAACGCAGACAAAAATTGCATACAAGACAGCAAATAACCGATAATATTAATTGCCTATCACCTTACTATAGGCTATAACCTGGCAGTACTCGGAAACCAATTTGTATCCTATATAGGAATTTTCACACAAAATGTTTTGTAAAGCATCTCTTACCAGTCTACACTTCCCAAGCGCCAGCTTTGGTCATCTTCCCTGGTAGCTACGGCAAGATCAGTGATGGGCACATTCAGTCCCAGTTGCACCACCAAATGCCGGCTTTGACGTAGCCCGTGGCTCTGGCCAATAAAATTGTGAATAAACTATATATTGCAACATCAAAAAGGCAAATTTCCTTCACAAAGTGCTATGACAATTCAGCTCCTTCACTTTTCATGAAAAATAAAGTACTTGGCGAGGGAGAACTCTAAAGCTCAGATAATTCCAGCAGCCCATGCGGTGACATATTGAGCGGAGATCAATTGCATGTACTTTAGCACCAAGTTTGAAGATAATCCACCATGCCGTTTGGGAACAGTCGAAACTATCAGGAAAAAAAAAAAGTCTTAAAAATAAGTGCATCGCCACCTGGTGTACAAATGAAGCTCTAGGTGGCCCTGCTGTGCAATTTCACAGCAATTGGCCCAGCTATTTTGGTAAAATTTTTAGGATTTCCCAAAAAGAAAAAAGTAGCACCGATTAAAAATCAGCGGGGCATAACAATATGAACCAACCCATCCGAGGTACATCGCCACAAGGTTTCAAGTGAATATACTCGGCACTTTTGGAGAGGAAGTCAAAAATGCATTGCTATCCCAATTTACTTATACTGTAGTCAATAGAAATGTATGGATTAACTGACAAGTTCTCAAAATAAAAAGAAAAATCCTTAAAAATCAGGATCTAGAGACTATCCACTTAGTAAACAATTTGTTTCACTCTTCCACAAGTAGTATATTTCCATCAAGTTTCAGCATAATGTTTCTTTTCTTGGCAATTGAATTATTGTATTCTTTTTATCTTTGGCAAACTGAAGTCTAACCGCAAAATGTTTTTGTCGTGAAAGACGCATGCATTTTCCTTGTAAGTAGAGCATTGTCGGGTACCGGTTGAACCGGTAGGGTAACCAGGTAATGATTTTACCCAGGTATCCGGGTCCGACATTCAAGAACCGGATATCCGAAAAAAATTGTCGACTATCTATTTATATCTATAATATAGTATTAATAAATCAAGGATAATTTAGGTGACATCTTCATTCCTTCTGCACTCCGAAAAAACAAAACAAAACAAAAAAAACCCCAAAAAAGAAAAAAAAAAAACCCCCAAAACAAAAAAACAAAACAAAACAAAACAACCCCCCCCCCGCATATTGAGTGCGATTAGCAAGAGCAAACATTTCATCAAGGAAAACATCGGGCTGATCTAGATGTGTGTGTGTGTGTGTGTGGGGGGATTTATGCAGTAGGAACGAACAGAGAGGCTACCTTTGTCTGCGTTTGATTAAAAAGAACGGTTAGTTTTTAATTCAGAGAGAGGCTGTCTTTGTCAGATTAGCGTGGGGAAGGATTCGTCATGGCACGGGCAAAAGCTGATAACTTGCTTGAAATGAAAAGACAAGTATTCAGCCAGATATGACTGAGATGATCATATTTCTGCACTGCAACAAACCAAAAAAGTATTCTGTTAAATAATCATCAAGTAGCATAATGAAGAATATGATAACAAAATTAACGGTACTTGTCCAATGAAGATCGGCCTCTACAACCTGAACATTATGCTACCCAGGCTATGATCGGGCATCTGTTGATTAACATTAAAACTGTCAGAATTTGTCATCATTTACTGACTGTTTATTCTATGTATACTGTTTGATTGATGAATGGATATTCGCACGCACTTATATATATATATATTTATCCTTATCAAGGAGTGACACTCCTCCAACAAAGGAGGAGGAGTGTCACTCCTCGTTAAGGATAACAATCTGCTCAAAGGGAAGACATGTACTTGAACGAAACATGATGCGACGCTACCTTTATTTAAGTTGGGAAAGAATCATCTGATTCTGAGAAATCTGAAATTATTTGAGAATTCTTTGGACCCTGAACACTGATATGGGACAGATTAATGAATCCATTAAAATGATAATCAATCAAACTCTATCCGAAAATAAGATATGGTATTTAATGGGTGATTACAATATCAACGTGCTGACGTATGAAGACCACACGAGTACATCAGAGTTTCTGAACAGCATGCTCTCAAACTCACTCGTACCAACCATAAATAGACCAACTCGAGCAACTGAAAGCACAGCAACACTTATTGATAATGTTTGCACTTATGTCTACAGGAATGACATAGACTTCAGCAGTGTATAATATGTATTGTGATGTCTGTCATCACTTCCCGACATGTTATACATACATACATACATACATACATACATACATACATACATACATACATACATACATATACACATGATTGAACAAGCTGATAGAGGAAAGGTAAATATCATCAAAAGACTGCTAAATCAAAATTTAAAGGAAATTCTATCAAACATCGACTGGGCAGAGGTGTACGAACAACAGGAAGCCCAAAATGCATTTACGTGCTTTCTTAATGTAATTAATACACATGATACATGTTTCTTATAGGTGACCTATGTGGTGTTCACTGCAAGACATAAACCATGGGTTACGGATGCTCTATGCACTTCTATCGAAAAGGAAAACAAACTTTGTAAAATGAAAACAAAACAGATACATGGAAAGAAATTTATATTTCCTATAAGAATAAACTAACACACCTACTGAGAATATTAGGAAAAGACTACTTGCCAAATTATTTGAAGAAAACAAAAATGATTTTAGAAAGTTAGAGAAAATTATTGAGAAATAAAAGAACAAATGCCAAATTAAAAGTGAAAAAAATCAGTGATGATGGACAGATTATGCATGATTCAGAAAGGACAGCAGATAAATTTAATACCTTGTTTATTAAGGGGAGCTAATAAATACTTCAACAGCGTGTATTCGTCTTCCGCTATTTAAAAGGAACCTACTATGAATCTATGTTTTTCCATCTGACACACAAAATGAAATTATAGCTACTGTCGAAATCCTAAAATTTTCCAGTCATGAATATGTTGAGGTAGATAGGAGCAACCATTGCCAAACTTCTAATGGATAGGTTAGCATATCTTAAACACTTCTTTCAGTTCAGTAAAGTACCCGTGGAACTTTAAACAACACATATAACTCCAGTTCACAAATTCAATAATCTCTCTTTATTCACTAAGTGCAGGCCCATATCTCTTTTATCTGTCTTAGCTAAACTCGCGCAGAAATGTATGTACAAGGGGCTCATAACCTTCCTCAACTAGCATAAAATTATATATGATTTGCAATTTGGATTTTAAAAACATCACCCAACTGAAATGGAACTAGCAACATCTATTGACAAACTTCCTCTTGAGAATGGCAGCATTTTTATCGGTATTGTCCTTTATGTTATTGAGGCATTCGACTCCATTGCAATATGCAGGAATTTATAGAATTTCTTGTACATTACCTGACTGGTTTGGGAACTATTTAGCAGGTAGCCAGCAATTTGTAAAGTTTGATGATGCAGTATCTGGCAACATGGATGTGAAGGGTGTTGTTCCACAACGTTCAATTCTAAGCCCTTTATTGTCGATTCTTTACAGGAATGACATCCGTAATGTTTTGGAGGAAATTTACTCTATTCTATTTGCTGATGGTACAAATATTATGTTTTCTCTAAAAAAATATTGATACTCTCTTTAACACAGTTAACACCGAGATGCAAAGGGTGTCAACTTGCTTCAAAGCAAACAAATTATCACTGAACTACAAAAATCCTAATTTCATGATATTCCACCAAATAAACAAAATCATTTCCAATGCGAGACTATGCATCACAATAGATAAACAAAGCATAGAAAGAATAACTAGTACCATATTTGGGTTTGGTGATTCACGCGAAACTTCCCTGGAAAAAAATCATATTGATTATATAGCGACACAAACTGTCGAAACAATTGGTGAAGGTTCGAGGGGTTTTACGGAAAATATCCTAAGAAACTTTTTCTATAGATTTTTATATCATTACATTATGTATTGCAATCTCATGTGGGCCTCTAACTATCCTACAGACCTAAAATTAGTAACACTGCACATAAAATTTTTAGAACGGTTACCATAACTTTATTTCCCCAATACCCACAGTTCTCCTTGGTTTAATAAATTAATAAAGGTTACATTTTCACATTTACGTGAATATATATACATTTTTATGTACAAATACGATAAAGGCATGTTCTCTGCAGTATTTGATGCATGGTTTAGTTTGTAATTTACTGTTCGTAATTACAACAACAGGCAAGCTGATTTGTTCCAATTACAGCTGCATAGAAAGAATGCAAGAAAATTTTCTTTGCGAGTACAAGGAGGTAAAGTGTGAAACATGCCACCTGTGGAGCAACGCCACACCAACACATTAACAGCATTCAAAATATCATTAACGAGCTGTTTCCTAGAACAACAGTTATAATAAGACGCTTTCAATTCATTTATATTTACACGATTAGCCATGAATATTTTCAAACGAATATATTAAAGTAGATTTTGTCGTTTAAACTTGTATTAACTATTGTACAGTGTCACCGTAATTTATATTTATTATGCTATCTTGATGGAGCATATATATATATATATATATATATATATATATATATATATATATATATATATATATATATATATATATATATATATATATATATATATATATATATATATATATATATATATATATATATAAGTGCTTAATGACTTTCATTCTTTTCTGACGTGCCCTACAAATTTTGCTGTCAATATCCAGAGATTTTATGTTGTTTGGCACCTTTCAAAGTGAGGAGTAGGTGTCATCATGTGGTTTGTTTACATTTCGGGTGCAGGATATCCATTGTTGCAGTACTTGTTAGGATTTCCTTTAGTTTGTACAGGTGTTCTCGCTGCAACTGTTTATTTTGCAATCTCTGGGACTGAATATAATACCCAAGTTTGTTTCCACATCAGTTATACACTGGCAGGTGGTTTAACTAAGGTAAGCTATCCTGCTAGAAAGGGTACATATTGGTTCAGGGTAAGTCATATTGTTCTTACCTGAACTTGTCCTATACAACAAATTTAGTAATTATGTTAAATTGACAGATATTCTTTATTCACAATGAAGCTCTACATTAATCAGCAAAACTTCACTTATTTAGCTAATTTATCATCTGCCGTGTTCATATTTGTTCATTATTACGTGAATTGTGACCTAGGCCTCATTAGCCCAAATATATTAATGGGTCTTTAGCGGGTGACTACTCTGATTTGGAGCCTGTGCCCGTACATGTCTCCCTGAGTAGTGGCTCCTTATCTAAGCTAAGTTAAATATTCAGCAAAGACAACCCACACAACAATGAATCTATATGAACGTGGCAAATAATGAATTCGCTTAAAGAGTGACGTTTTGCTTACAAATGTAGAGCTTCAATGTGCATAAAGAATGCCTATTAAACCGAGCAGCAGTACTAAATTTGTGTGGAACAAGTTCAGATAAGAATAATTGATTTACTGCTACACTATTATGTACCCTTTCTAGCTGGATAGCTCACCTTAGACCAACCAACTGCCAGTGTATAACTGAAGTAAAAACAAAACTGGCACTATATATTCAGTGTCACTGATCATAAAATAAACAGTTACAGCTAGACACCTGTATAAACCTGGGAGATTCCTAAAAAGTACTGTAATAATGGACACCCTGTACCAGAAATATAAAACAAACCCCAGGATGACACCTGCTCCTCACTATGAAAGTCTCCCAAAAATCAAGTTCTATTTTGGTGTCACCATTGAGTTAATGTTTCAAAACAATGACTCAAGTTTGTGATAATTGAGTAAATAATGCTAATTTCTGGCCAAGTGCTCGGGGAAAGCATATGACCGAGTACCAGAGCTGAAGTTAATGTGTCAAAGGAATGAGTCAAGTTTGTGACAATTGATGAACACTGCCTAGTTCTGGCCAAAGCGCTCAGGACAGCCTATGAGTATGACAGACTCGCAGTCCTGGTGTGGGACGGTGTTTATATAAATATCTGTGTCTGTGTGCGCGTATTGTGTGATTTATTGTGCCTTAAGTGTACTCTCTACACGAAACACCATTGCATTTTTACTGACGCGAGACTGAGACTGGACGTAAAACTAAGTGTTCAAAGTACGGAACCTGTGAACGATTCACCTGTCTGTGCAACACGTGTTGTTGAGGCGCCTTGCCCCCGCCCGACACAGCGCATTAATCCATACAGCTGGGTTAAGTTAAGATCCCCTGGTGACCAGAACCAATCCTCCTTTTTTAATCACGTTAAATGGCTAATTTTAGTGAAAAAATAAACAATATAGCTTATTGATAATAACAAATACAATGAAACCACTTGATAAGCCGAGTTCCCCCCCCCCCCTGCAGTTTTTATCTTTATTTCAAGTTTGACCTCAGTACATTTCAATTCGAAGACTGTATAAATGTCTTACTGACACCCGGATAAACGAACTTGGAATATTGGTAGATATATTATCTTATCGCCAGGATTCGGGTTTTGCAAGAACTAAGCATCCAAAACCTTGGGACGTGCCCATATATGTATGTTGCTTGATCATGAAAATATGCATGTATCATCCATATCATTAATGCTTTGGTGGCACAGATGGCAGAAGTGTGCAAAATTTGCACGAAGTAGCGGTGTTACAGACAGTGTATCGAATTCATACCTTCGATTAGCATTCATCGTTGGCCAAGTGAACCATTGCTTTTTTAAGGGCAAGATAATCGTGACGGTCTTGTGCCTAGCTCACCTTGGACACACAGACTGAAATGGTCCTGTGAGCTTCATGTGTAAAATATTCAATTGCCTGTTACTCCGGTAACCACTCAAAATATTGACTCAATAGTTCTCAAGATATGACTCAAAACAATCGCTCAATAGTTTCCAAGTTACAACTCAAAACACTAAATTCACTGAAGTAGTCATGTGACCTTGGAACTTGGGTCACGATTAGCTATGACTATCTCATTTAGCCCTATCACAGGACCACCATGGTGTGTATTAGGTACTTACTTAGCCACTAGTCTTCAACAATAAAAATGGGCCTTGGATCTAATATTATTAAGATATAAGCCAATATGTCAGTATCGACTTAGAAGGTCACTCGAGATAAAAAATAACCGACACCGAATAAACCTCACATACACCTTTCCTATCAGTTTTCATAGAAACTAAGGGCCTTTGATTCACCGTTTGCGAGATATTACCCAATATATCAGATTTACTGTTATCCCCATAGTGGCAATGCTAACATTTACAGCTACCCTTATCCCAATAGAAACAATGTTGATACGTGCATGTACTCTCACCGATAATACGTTATTTCAATAGAAACAATGTTGATACGTGCATGTACTCTCACAGATAATACGTTATTTCAATAGAAACAATGTTGATACGTGCATGTACTCTCACCGATAATACGTCATTTCAATAGAAACAATGTTGATACGTGCATGCACTCTCACCAATTTTGTTGGCCAATAGGATTCAAACGGTCATTGGCAACTCAGAGTTATGACCTGCCAAATAATGACAAAAAATAAAACTGGAAATGTCGTGACCTTGAAACTATAGGTCAGGGTGACAAATCACATACCATGTGCAAACATTTAGTACTCAAGTGGAATCATGCTAGAATGACGACTTGCAGGCCTCGCCCATCTTTGAGTTTGTTTGCATAAAATCTTTTTTTTTCCCGAGCTTTGACCTTCAAACTTGACGGGTGGGTTCTTATAGGCATTTTGTGCGCCCTGACGCCAGGTGTCCATAGAGCTCAACATCATGTAATTCGGTTGATAACTTTTCGAGTTATACAAACAACGCATTTTTTTTTCAATAGGCTGCCCAATCGGAGAAAAACAGGTCAAGGTCACTAACCAAATATCAGATGCATAACTCCAGTACCGATCACACTCCATGGTGCAAGGACATTGCAGCGGGCTTTACCGTTTCTGAGATCCTGTGCGTACAAATGAAAAAATCATTTTTTTTAAATGGCCATATAATCTTGACCTTCGACCAGGAACCCATATGTTTCAATAGACAAAATGTGATCAGAACCACCAAGATTTCCATATATAGTTTACTTGACCAGATCGGATTGTCAGTTTTGGAGTGATGGTTAAAAAAAAAAAAACAGAACAAAAAAATAAAACAAAAACAAAAAACAAAAAAAAAAAACAAAAAAAAAAAAAACAAAAAAAAAAAACACAAAAAAAAAACAAAACAGAAAAAACAAAACAAAACAAAACCAACAAAAAACAAAAAAAAAAACAAAAAAAAAACTAAACAGAAAAAACAAAACAAAACCATCAAAAAAACAAAAAAAAAACCAACCCCCCCCAAAAAAACAAACAAAACCCCCCCCAAAACCCACCCCCCCAAAAAACCAACCAACCAACCAAACAAACAAACAAACAAAAAACACCACGATTTACAAGATATCTAGGTCACGATGGCCCGAAAAAGTAGGCAAATGAGACAAGTGTTTGTGGAAAGTGTTTGGGGGGGGGGGGGGGGACATTTGTTAATTGGAGATGCAAATAGTGACTGATATATGGGAAAATCAAATTGCAAAAATAATAATTATTATAAAAAAAGAAAAAAAAACCAAAAACAAAAACAAAAACAAAAACAAAAACAAAAAAAAAAAAAAACATAAAAAAAAACAAAGCAAAAAAAACCCCAAGAGGACTGTGACTTTCCTGTGCTTTGCTAACATGTACATATACCCTTGCGATTTATTAATATTTGCCCAAAGAGCACGAATAAAATCATAAAAAATCCAAAAGTCAATGGAGCGTAACTATTTGAGCAAATCCGGTCGAAACCCACCCAAGGTACATTGCCACCAAGTTTGGAGAAGAAGTCATAAAGGAAGCATTAGAATGCGCATTGACTTGCACAGTAAGCAAAACTAAAGGTATATTTACCAAAATTTACCAGAACAAAACAAAAAAAAACAAAAAAAAACAAAAAAACAAAAAAAAAAACAAAAAACAAAAAAACAAAAAAAACGAAAAAACAAAAAAACCAAAAAAAAAAAAAAAAAACACAAAAAAAAAAACACAAAAAAAAACAAACAAAAAAAAAAAAAAAAAAACACAAACAAAAAAAAAAAAAAAAAAAAAAAAGGGGGGGGGGGGGGGGGGGGGGGGGGGGGAAGAAAAACAAAAAAACCCCGTGATTTAAGCCTAATAAGAGTGACGGTTCTGGGGGAGAAGTCGAAAATTGTGAAAACACACACACAAAAATATAAACATATAGAATAAAATTGCAGCGCCACCTGAAAAACAAATTAAGAACTAGGGGTCTCTGTGAGTGTTCCTGTGTGATATCCTAGCAATGGGGGGGGGGGTTTGCTTCGGAGAAAAAGATTTTTTAAATATTTGCCTAAAAAAAAAAAAATCATAAAAAATTTCAAAATCAATGGGACGTGACAATGTGAAGAAATCTCACAGAGACCCACCAAAGGTACATTGCCAGCAAGTTTGAAGTCAATCTGGTTACCTGCCGGTTTTGGAGGAGATGATAATGTGAACTAGCGTTAGAATGTCCATTGACTTACATCATAGTCAATAGGAAAGGTGCATTTACCAATAGGTACCAGAAATAACAAAATAACCAATACGTACCAGAAATGAAAAAAAAAAAAAAAAAAAAAAATCATAAAAAATCAGGAATCCAAAGCATTGCCACCTAGCGGACAACTTTGTTTGACCCTTCTACAAGACACACATCCACCAAGTTTCAGCTATCTGAGTGACAGTTTTTGAGAAGACAGAGAAAATAGCAATAACACAAAAAATATTAAAAAAAAATATATATCGCAGCGCCACCTGGTGGACAAATTAAAGACCGGGAGTCCCTAGACGCGTTCCAACAAGTTTGAAGTCAATCTGGTTGACGGTTTTGGAGAAGAAGTCGAAAATGTGAATGCCCATTGACTTACATAGTAATCAATAAGAAAGGTGCTTTTTCCAATAAGTACCCGAATTAAAAAGAATCGTTAAATCGAATCCACGGCATTGCCACCTGTTGGACACTTTGTTTAACCCTTCCTGGACAAATTAGGGACTAGGAGTCCCTAGGAGTGTTCCTGTGTGGTATCAAACCAATTGGGTGTGCGGTTTTAGAGAAGATTTTTTAAGGTTTGCCCAAAAGAACCGAAAAACCCACAAAAAAATCCCAAAATCACTGGAGCGTGACCATTTAAACAAACTTGGTAGAGACCTACCCAAAGTACATTGCAACCAAGTTTGAAGTAAATCTGAGTGCCGGTTTTTGGAGAAGAAGTCGATTGATGACGACGGACGACGACGGACGAAGGACCATAAGATAAGCTCAGGCACTGACAGGTCAGCTGAGCTAAATTTGAATGCGGTTTTTGGAATACTTGGGGTTAGGGGACTTCAATGGCAGGTCATTCGTGGGGCTGCTAATTGTAGAAATGTACCGCACAAACAGTTTTAGCCTCCTTCCTCCCATTGGGGGAGGCTTAATAAACAAACAAATTGTAATTACATAAAAAAAAACCTCCCAGGGTCACTTGGAGAACAAATTAATATCTGTGGTCTCTAGAAATGTCACTATGCAATTTACAAGCAAATGGTCGAGCGTTTTTGAGAGGATGAATTTTTAAGATTTTGAAACGAGACCATGAGTACAAACTTGGCAGACACCCTTCCAAGGAGATAGATCCCAGTCACGTTTGAGGTGGTACCGGCCACCGGTATTGGAGAACCAGTCAAAAATGTGGAACAGGCGAGTTCATAACAGGATTGTGCACTAGGAGTGATTCCGCCATGATAAAGGTGTCCCGGGATCAGCATTCTTCACGCATTTAGTTATATTTTATCCAGTAAATAGAACTGTATTGGAAATGAAGCAATGTCCAACAGAATTAAACGTGTGTTCCAATAGTATTTGACCGTAAAAGTAGATGGATCACATGGTTGCGCCAGCCAAGCTTCAGTTCTGTTTAAGCAAGTTCATTTTATCGTTAGTGTAAGCGGCAAGCGGCATGTGCAAATGACAAGTGCAAGTGTTTAAAGTTTATGACAAATAACGGATTGGCAGCTTAACATGCTGATAGTTTAGTTGACATCGTTATCGGGAGCAGAAATATGCTGAACCACTGATCCAGCGTTTGGTGACAAAAAAACATCAAAAAACAAACCAAAAAAAGAAAAAAAAAAAGGAAAAACAAAAAAAACAAAAAACAAAAACAAAAACAAAAAAACCCCCCAAACCCAAAACAACCCCCCAAACCCCCCAACGCCCCCCTAAAAAAAACAAAAAAACAAACAAACCCACACTCACCCCCTCCCCCCCCCCCAAAAAAAACCCAACTGGAAAAGAAGTTTTGCTTTAAAGCAAATCTGTCTGTGTGCCTTCAAAAGTTGTAAATATTAAATGGTACAATTTTATCCTTTGGTACTTCACATTCTATTCAGCTTATGGCTGGAGGAAAATTTCAAAGTCCAAATGACCTTGACCTTTGACCTTTACAGGTCACATGTAAATTACAAAAATGTAAACTTTTACAATAACCACAATTTAATCCCAACATGAACCAAATCAGATGAAAATTGACAAAGGTATGGCTAGATGAAACTTACGAAGAACCGAATGACCTTTACCTTTGACCTCTAGACGTTACATATTAATTACAAAATTTGCGGTGTTGCAATAGCTACCATTACACCAACATGATTAGAATTGGATTGAAATTTGCCCAGTTATGACTGGATGAAACATTCAAAGGTCCAAATGACATTGACCTTTGACCTTTAGAGGTCACATGTAAGTATCACAATGTTCAGTTGTACAATAGCTACAATTTGAGCCCAACATGATCAAAATTGGATAAAAATTGACCAAGTTATGGATAGGAGAAAGCCACCGTCGACAGTGGCCTTTGACCTTGAAAGGACCTTTGACCTTGAGATGACCTCTACCTGAAGTGAACCTTGACTTTCAAAATGACATTGTGACCTAAAATTGACCTTTTGACCTTGACATGACCTTGACATTTGAGATGACTTTTGTCTCGCTATGATTGAATTCCTATACACTAAGAACAACATCAACTATAGTATATAAAATATTGAAGTTTTTAACTTTAATTAGCCCTCCTTTGCATAATTTTGAAAAACATGACCTCTGATCATAAAAGTCATCTATAGAAGTGTAATTGTGCCAAGTTTGGAGTTTCTACGTATAATACTTTTCAAATGAAATGTCGGACAAATTTGCCTGTAAAGAAGAAAGAAAGAAAGAAAGAAAGAAAGAACGAAAAAAAGAGAGAAAGAAAGAAATAAAGAATTCCTCGAAAAACAATATGTCTGTGTTGGCAGACAGACAAAAAAACAAAAAAAAACAAACAAACAAAAAAAAAAAAACAAAAAAAAAACAAAAAAAACAAACAAACCAAAAACAGAAACAACAAAACAAAATTTAAAAAAATATAAAAAAACAAAAACAAAAAAAACCCCCACATGATTTCAAAGACAGTGACAAAGTGCCCCGTTTGTAGTATCCATGGACACATTCACAAGTTCGGCTACAGATTCTACCGAAGTTACATTGAATGCTTTAGTTATTTGATCAACAGAAGACAAAAGTACACTGATGTGGACGGGAGCATCAAACGGGCTGTGGAGTTAGCGCAGGGAGGGTGTAGGAAGCACCTACTACACTGGCCTGAGTTTAAACTTTGACACCTCTCTTTATGGAAAAGGCCTTCCGAACAAGGAGTGGAAAGCAGTTGAAAAATAGCATATGGATTTTTACTAGATGAATATGAGATAGCTAGGTTATTCTCCTCTCTGTATTTTCCTGTTTAACAAGCATTTACAGCTTTTTTTACTGGAAAAAGGCTATGATTGAACATAACAAAACATGGGTCTCTCCTCGTCCGTACTCGATACGCTTAAGAACGTCTTTACCAGCTTGGACTGATAAGACGCTGACACACCTAAGATCTGGAATAAGGACACACTTTACAGGCCTAAATACTATGAGTTCATGGGCTGGTGTTAATCTTCACTGTTTGATAAGGTCAGCGGCAAAATATCTATCTATTCATTCCCCGCCCAGTCCTAGGACCAGGTCATCATTACCTTATTGCCCTACCTATGCCATACAACGCCCAACCCTTACCCTCCGTCATGACACAATCGGCACTCGCGCAAATCTTCGGTGGTAGGTAATGTCCTCGTACGGTATAAACCAAAATGCCGACAGACGTTGTTACTTACATTTGTTTGCTCTTCACCAAGAGATTTTTTCATTTTTTCAGCGATTTTGCTTCTAATTGTATTATTTTACTCTAGCAGGGCCCAGTGGAAGATCATTCATGATTCCAGCTGAGCTGAACGTCATATATCCTTAGAAGTAGTTATGCCTCGATCATGAAATTGCTTCATTAAAACGCAGCACAATTTCCCAATTGCCGTTTGTTAGTGACCGCGTCAGAGTCACTGCGGCAAAGGAAAAATTCTTTAAAAAAGAACGTATCCAGGGACTCCAACCCCTAATAGTGTGTAACAAGGAGAATCTTCCTACTGATGGTGGGCAAGCTGGGAGACCAGGGCACTAAGCGTCCGAGTGGGGTTCGGGAGGGGGGCAGGCCCCATCCCGCTGGAAGATTTTTTAAAAATTTGATAATAAAGTGGTACATTCTAGCGCGCTTTTCACGCTAATTTCTATAAAAATTACATAAGAGAACAGTGATAAGATCAACAAGTTTGCACAGGTTTTTTTCACATTCAGCACCACATTCTATTTGAAACACAAGTCCTGAGCCTTCATGTTGAAATTTCTTTACTGATAGAGCTGAAGAGCACCATATATACACATATAAAAACTAAAAATGTCTAAATTGAGCACTACATTCTGCAAATCAAAGTGCATCAATCTCTAGACTTGAGAAATGTCTCTCAAACGGTAGAATGGGAAAACTGCTAAAATCAGGCGAAAAGCGGGATAAACCCCGTCCAAAACGGGAGGGTTGGAGCGTTTGTGTATCCAGTTGTCAATAATGGTAACTTATGAATAACAGGGTATGGTGATTCGTGTCTAAATAGTTGGCACCAATTTTTGCAAGCAGATGGCTCAGAAAACATGTAAAGAGACCACAAATTGCTTCTATTCATTGATAGATTCACTACAATACGATGTCTTCTAAAATCTTTGGCTTTTTGTCAGTTTAAACATAGAGGAAAAAACACCCCCAAACCCGGATGGACGTACTATGTGAATGTTTATTGACTAAAGCCGCGGCAGAATGATCGTGGGTTAAGGCTGAAGTATATATATGTTTATATATATATATACATATATAAATATATATATATATATATATATATATATATATATATATATATATATATATATATATATATATATATATATATATATATATATATATATATATATATATATAGCGAGAAGTAATAGAAAGGCACCGAGTCCCTTCCGTACAATTTGCCTATTGTTTACGCCCAACATAGTTTCAGTAAACGTTGCATATAGGGTGTTTTTAATGGTACGGTCCACACAATGTCTCACATATCACCTTAAAAAACTTAATCAGCGACAGAGCAGCACGAAGAGACACACTGGAACACGGTTGGTCAATAAATGTGGTCTACAACTGCAAGAAAATGTGCCGTTGCCAGGCACTGTCAAATGCCCTTATATCAGGGAAAATGCTCAATATGTAATTATGAAGGATGCATTTAAGATTTAGGTAGTAGCCTGTCGCCACAAACTTATCATTTGGACAAAAAGTCACGAATTTCGTATAAGGATTTCTGACAAAACATATCGGAAACGTGTCATTTCTCAACTGTCCACAGTGTCGAAAAAATATGAACTATATATTTTACTTCTTATAAAGAAATGCTGTTGAATGATTGCCATTACCTCCTGAATTACATGATTGCCTAAAGTTTGATGTAAGTTAAAAAGGGTCCTATGCATACAGGAATATATGATGTTAAACTTATTTTGTTATAGTTTTCCTATTTTAACAGATAGCGATTATCGCGGAAGTTGTATATGTACGGTTTTAAGGTATAGAGGGGGAATGGTATCATTACAAAGTAAACATTTGACAAGAAGTGAATTAAATTGCTCGGCAGAGGCATTAAATAACCAGTTTGGACATTTTTTAGTAGACATGCACATATTTTAACAACACTGCGCACATTCATTTACAAGCCAACTTTTATCCTGGCAACTGATCTCTGAAATACCATAGGAACACTTACAAGGAAACATACAATAACCTTTCCTTTTAATCACCAGCCACGGCTTTAACAGCGATCAAGTAATCAAGACAGAGCACATATTAACATTCAGAAAATTTTTTTAAATTCATGCAGTTTCCTGGTTAAATAAAGAAAAATGACAGCGACGAAATAATGAGCTTTGCAACATTATTGAGATTACTGTCCACATGTTGGGTCGTCTCAGACTCAGACTCGGACTCAGACTCAGACTCAGACTCAGACTCAGAATTAGTATTTGACGAAAAATACAATGTAGGGCCTACATGGAATTCTTAAGATAAATGTAAAGATGATAACAAAGAGCAACATGTGGAAATCTATATAATGTCACGAATCAATTCATTAAGGCAGAGAAGACTGCCGCATGGGTGCCACCTAGTGGTGAGAGAGGTTATATAACATTATGCAGATTAGAACAAACGAATAGCATGGGGCTGCTAACACAACGAGACATTATGCAGTGCACCGAAAAATAGAAGAAAATTTACAATAGTTAAAACTTTCTCCATGGTAACACCACTCAAATACACCGGAAAGATAAAAGAAAATATACAATAGGTGGAATTATCACAAGGGTAGCACCACTGAAGTATCACGTTCATAAATATGACAATCACTCAAGAATCATGTTCACAAATTTAACAATTCGGGATATTACATTCTAATTTACACTGCCAAAGCTACCCATTTTTTTTACATCGTCTACGAAGTCTTGATAATATAACATAATTTCTAAAACAGTTTTCTGTAAATGTCCGCTAATCGCGGTTTGGATACAGTCGATTTCGCTTTCTAGCATCATACTGGTGAATATTGGATGCTTGACTGAGTTCTATAGTTTGAAAATAAATGGGAAAAGATTTGTTTTGGTATTTGAAAAGAAATTGCAAGACACGGCGTTCAAATATATCTACTATTTTAAGTTATTTCAATGTTTTGAATAAGGGTTCGGTATGAGAGTTGTATTTGCTATGGTTAACGATGTGTTTAGCCTTCTTTTGTAATCTGGAGAGACGAGAATGTTGGAAATCCATGCAAGAATGGAAAAAATTGAGATAATACAAGATAAGAGATTTGCATTATTTCTCAAATCGTTTTGGTTAACTAATTTTTACTCTTATTCAGGATCCCATTGTTCTAGATATCTTATTTGATATTGTATCAGGATGAACTTTCCAGGTCAGATTTTCATCTAAGATAACACTAAGGAAATCAAATGAACAAACCTTTTCCATTAGGGCACCATTGATAACAATAACTTCTAATTGAAGCCGCAGCTTGTATTAAAATACATTGTATTTTATTTTTCAAGTTGAAGATGATAAAGTCAGGGTGCGCTGAGCTATTATAATGGTAGCTTCATGAGTAAACATACTGAGAACACATTACATCATTAGGGCAACTAATTATTGAAGGGTTGAATTTTCAACACACACACTTTTTATTGATGAAAGTACCACAGACAAAAAAGGTAATAACATGCTTCTGCAATATTGATAAAATGACATGAAAATGATCGGCGAGTCGTACGCATGAAATTCAGGCAGGAACTTTTCATTTTGATAACTTTAAATTATCAGCCTGAAGTCGGGGTGCTTTTTCTAATAGATAATTTACGGTTACTGGGCATTTTGTTTGCCAGTTTTTTCGGGCTTGTAAGAAAAAATATTTGTTTACTTTTGTCCACAGTCAATCAGAGTTAGTTAACACATAAGCAGTCGTAGATTTTCATTCATTATTTAGTGCTGCACACCTTTGTGCACTATTGATACATGGAGTTGAATTGGAATATTCTTAAGGACCTTCCAAAGTTGTTATACTGAAAAACAAATTTAGGTAACTATTAATCCACCGAAGCTGCCAATCTTGAATTCCATAATGTACTTGATTTGAATTATACGATGTTGTGTTCCAAGGTATCAAAAGCTTTGGATAATTCTAAAATACTGTAATTGGTGTGTTGCCTATGTCCATTTGATGTAGAATCTTATCGACAAT
>CAXHWN010000044.1:0-37000 GCA_964020975.1 Hermodice carunculata | reverse complement strand
TTCTAGAACAGCATGTTCTGTGGAATGTTGCTTTCTAAATCCATGTTGACTGTTGTATTATAAATTATAAGTTTAAAAATGTTCATGTGATTGGTTAGAAACATTTTTTTCCCGAAAACTTAAGATATAGAGGAAAGAAATGAAATTGGTCTATAGATGTCAAATAAATGAGGGTCCCCTTTCTGTAAATCGGTGTTACTTTTGCTATCTTCAGCTGACCAGGAAAAAATACCGGTTTGAAAAGATTGGTGAATTATTACTACTAAACTTGGACTTATTAATGGTTCAATTTACCGTAGTAATTTAGTAGATAGCTTGTCATGCCCACAGCTTGTCTTTGTCTAAAGATTAAAAAACTGTTTTAAAGTCCTAGGCATTCTTCTGTATGAATTTGGAATCTTTGTCTGATAGTTTGTGTGAGAAAAAGAAACCAAATTTGGTTTACCTTGAGTATCTTTTTTTTTTGCTTGGTTTATTACAATCTTTAAAAAAAAAGAAAGAATTATTTGAATTCCTTGACAATATCCAGTTTCCAATTTCCGCTTTCAAAATGGCAATTCCAGTGTCATATATATATATATATATATATATATATATATATATATATATATATATATATATATATATATATATATATATATATATATATATATATATATATATATTTACATAGTTATGACCGGTGCATAGAGTGTTAGACCTGGTATGCCATTGCAGAATGGTTTTAAAAGTAAAAAAAAATCACTAATTGTTTATAAATTTACCTTCCCGACCTTTTGCAAAGAACACGATGCAGCTCTTCAACAAAATCAACCACTGAGACTCAAGTAAATTCCTTCTAACTTTTGCAGATGCACAATATAATTGTTCAGACTTCCAAAGACGCAAAGAATATATATATATATATATATATAAGAATATATATATATATATATGTATATATATATACACATATATATTATATATATATATATATATATATATATATATATATATATATATATATATATATATATATATATATATATATATATATATATATATAGTTTTCGTGACAATAACAGCGTAAAGTGTAGGAAATCAGGATCGAGGTTTTTCTGGTGGTGATTGAACAGACAGAGTTTGTGGCAACACAAGAAAAGCCTGCACATGGAAAATGGCTGAGTTTAGAACATATCCACGGAAAACATTTATTGATTAATATTTATACCGTCACATTACAAGGAAATACCCAAGAAGCCTTCAAATCATCTTCATATACTGCTCACGTGTGCATGGTCATTATCTACCCCCCCCCCCCCCACACATACACATGAAAAATTACAATAAATACAAAACAAAACAAAACAAAACAAAACCAAAAACACATGTAATAAGAAATAAAACAATAACAAAAATAACATCAGAAATTAATGACAGTCATTTTCTCCAGTATGCTTCTTCCTGTTCATATGTTGTTCGCTAACTATGCAATTGCGATCCGAATCGACCCAAATTTCATATACATGTAATTCTGCCATGTAGCGCATCGCCTGTTCTCGGTCGGATGCTTCAGCAGCTAACCCGAACGGTATAACTTTGAGCACACATTGCCTCTCTTGCGGGTTGTTTAACACTTCGATTCATGAAATCCCCATCAGAAAGAACAAAATTAAAGAAACATGACATCGCAATAACTAGAACCAAACAACAAACATATATACATACACACTCACATTCACAGTGGATTGAGTCTATTGCGACCATGTTTGGTGCATTTCCAAAACGGTTGCAATAGACAGGGGTTGCTATATAAAGTGTGTACGTACTTACGCACGTATGTATGTATGCATGTATGTATGTATGTATGTATGTATGTATGTATGTATTTGTGTGTGTGTGTATGTATGTATGTATGTATGTATGTATGTATGTATGTATGTGTATAGACTACTGTCAGAGGAAAAATACGATTCAAATGTCGATAGTTTTGTATAACTTTCAACCCTGTACACTGGAGAAAGGAGTGTCACACCAAAATGCGTAGGTATGCCAAGGAACATCAAAACTTTGCCATGTCCAGCTAACGCATTATTCGCATGCCTCATTTGTAGATGTTGATAGAAACTAAACAGGCGGCCTCTTTTGTGACCCATAAGTTCAATTTGAGGTAGGAACGAAAATATACTGCAAAGTCCTGAGGTCAGAGAAATAAACATGATATTGGGTCGGTATCTCTGTATCGTAGGGATCTTAAAACGATGATCTACGCAATATATACTCAACTTATAACATATGTACTCGGTTGCCCAGAAAAGAGACACACTGAAAACATTGGTGTAACATGTGCACATGGCTGACAACATAAACCGATATGTCATGAAACAGTTGTTGGATGTCTTCCGAAGGTCACTGTATGCACGATAGGGGGAGATAAGGGTGTGGGAAACCCTTAGTTCGTTGTACGTAACGCTTCGTACAGTGTTTTGAAGCAAAACAATGTGCCGACAAACGGTAACCTGAAATAAACACCAGATGTAACCTTGTAATAAGGCGGGGGGTATGTGAAGAATATCCTAAAAACTGGGGATTTCACCATAGATTAAATTCTTAGTATCAAAACCCATTTGCGTGATTGAAAGAGAAACGTCCAGCGTTGCAGAGTTTCACGTATCTGAACACTAGGTTTCCTTCCAAACACACAGAAGCATATGTTTTGGATTAGATGATAAATTTTTTTTGTCAAGTATAGAAAATATCCTTATTCTCGCTACGTTATAAAGAATGCACTCACCTTGTTTTGATTTCCTGGTGGCCCTGATTAAAAGGCAGCATGTAATAGTGTTCATACAATACACATCATCATTTTCGTAGGACCTGAAATGAAAGAAGTGGAGACAGTTAAACTCTTTTTGTACATAAAACAGACCTACCTGGGCAACTCAGCTGATCTGTAATAAGATGGGTCAGCGTCCGTCATCCGTCGTCCGTCAACAATAACACTTTCGGTTTCTCCAAAACCGATAGCCAGACCCATTTCATGCCTGAAGGGGGTCTACCTTGGGTTGGTCTGTACCAAGGTGGTTCAGATGGTTATGTTACATTGATTGATTGATCGATTGATTGATTGATTTATCTATTTATTTATTTATTTTCTTAAATTTTTTTGCGGGGGGGGGGGGTCTTAAACAAATACTGCAAAGCCACATGGCCAATTGCTTTGAATTTTCACAGGACAAGTCTAGGAATCCCTAAATTTAAATTTGATTTTTTTTGGGTTTTTTTTGCCACTTGCGATTTATTCTACAAAATCATCACTCAAATTGGTCAGAAACATGGTGGAAATGTACTTGGTGGAAGGGTCAAACAATCTGTTTACCTCCCCAAATTTTATTAGCAATTTATTTTCAAATAAGGTATCTGTTGTATAATCCATACATTCATTTGAATTACAATGTACATGTATGTCAATGGGGATTGCAATGCTAATTCATATTTTCAACTTCTTTGTCAGAACTGTCAGCCAGATTGACTAATCGGGATTTATATTGGATAAGGCCCTCAGGATTGATGCCTTTTCTCCAAATGTTCAGGCTCCAATGCTTTTATAATTCTCGATTTTGTAACAATTTTTGTTTAATTTTCTTCAAAATCTTAAAAACTCTTCTGCAAAACTGTTGGGCCAAATGTTTTGAAATTGCACAGGGACACAACTGGGGACTCCTATGCTTATTTCTTTTCTTTTCTTTTCTTTTTTTTTTTTTTGCTGAATTTAAAGAATAATCTTCTCCAAAACCGCTTTTCCAATTGTTTCAGAATTTCATAAGAAGAAGTTTGGGGACCTGAGATCGTAGTTCTCTCATCTGGTGGTGCTGCAGTTATTTTTCTATTTTTCAGGAGTATTTGTGCACTTGTTTTTGCTTTTTTGACTTCTATTCCAAAACTATATGTTGGACTCTCTTCAAACGTAGTTTGAATGAATGTGGACTCGATGCCCACCAATTTTGTTCACGACATGTTGCTGCTGTTATTTTGGTTTTTAACGCATGGTGAACATTATGAAAAATTGGTAAGGTGTATGCACACATTAGCATATTCGCTACAGAGATGGCAGCCAATCTGACATACTATACTGGCTTATATTGCGGTAATGGTCGATCTTTTGCGCATGATTACTTTGACTGACCTTGAAAAGCCATCCTGAAATTTTGTACGTATATATTTTATTTCACCGATGGTGAATCCTAGGTTCATGGATAGTATATACCACCAATAGGAAACTGTCTATGGATTTGCTTGTGTATTGTTAATTATTAGCTTGAATTGCTTTGGAAGACCAAACCGATATATTTGATTGTATCTTGGGGATGGTGGATGCTGTCACTTTCGTTCAAAATGATGACACCTAAAAGGCTTGAAAGAAGACTGATGTTACAAACAGTGATGATAATTTCAAACAAACTTGACTTTGATGTTATTCAGATGCTCCTAGTGCCATTTCAATCTGTACAGCCAAGGTCGACTAAGCACAAGACTGTCACAGTCCTTAGTTCTCTTGTTTTCTTTTCTGATTCCATCTAGCGACAACTCGGGTTTTGATTTTAGCTTTATCATTCCTTTCTCAAAGTGACCAAAGGCTCCGGAATGTGAAAATGAGCGCCATCTTTATTCTTTTCGCTTAAATTCACTGCTCATCGAAAACATTTTACATTAAGATTTAGAAACAATTTATCAGTGGAACATGCATTGGGTCTCAGTTTTCCAGAACGTTCCAACTGCCCCAGGAAAGCAGTTGATAAACCAATTTTGTCTGTTAATGCCGACATGTATCAAACTGCATGAATATGATCACTTTGTGATTCCATAATGTGATTCCAAAACCCCTGTAATACCTTGATGCTGTTGAAATATATTATTACATAGCTGAAACGGTTTTGCTTCATGCGTTTCAACCTAAGAAGGCCTAAAATTAATTTATAGTGACGGATAAAACAAAAAAATGCCGATAATGATCCCTTTAATGCGTTTTTCACCACACGCCGAGAAAAATAGGGTGTCTCGGCATTTATCAGCATCGTTCCCTGACAAATGCCATTGGCATAACTTTCTTTTTGGCGATTCTTGGCAAGTATACCGAGGTCGGAATGAAAGCAAAAAGTACCTCAGCATCTCTCGGTGTTTTTTTGTCAAGAAATACTTAGGTAGGTGAATAAACATCAATTTCAATGTGGTTTATGAATGGGGGGGGGGGGGAGTTGTGAGGGTGTACCATGCAGGTAAAATTATCGGTGTTACGTGGATGCTTTTTAGGTCATCAAACAGCGTGAAAGTTGCTGCACATAGTATGACGGGATTCCTTGAATCCACACCAAAAAGGTTACTGTTCGTGACATGGCTATAATTTGCAGGCCAATGGCTTTAAAAGATAACTGCAGTCCCCTCAGACTAGATTGTTTATGTAAAAAGTTATCAGTGCACAGCGGCAGTCAGTGCATGGGTATCTCCAGCAACAGATCTCGTAACAGTTTAGGGCCAGCTTCTTGTAAACAATTCCATGTCTGCAATAGCACTTAATCTTAAGTACCCAGCGTGCAATATCCTTTGTTTTGACTGTACCTCAATGCTTAGTAGTCTCGCGTCAATATATAGTCCTGGTAAAAAAAAAAAAAAAAAAAAAAAAAAAAAAAAAAAACACGTCGCACGGGTTACTCACACCTCTCTGAATTCGACAGAAGCACGATCATTGGCATGCTGAAGGGTGATCTTCCCAGCGTGAGGTAGCCAGAAGAATGGAGTGATCCAGATCAGCGGTACAGAGGCGATGGGACCATTTTCAGGAAACAAAAGTATGCAAAAGTAAAGCTGGAACTGGAAGAACAAGACTTGCAGATGGGAGGGACGACCAGTTAGCTTCTGTATTGCGCGAAGAGACACAGGTTCCTCTCGGTTGACAGTTTTCGCCAGCAGTGGCGCCAGGATTCACATTGATCCCCGTGTTGCCAGTGGTCCTTTTTAAAAAGTCTATACTCATGCATCCCAATACCACACGCACTTTTCTCAACTTTGCTGCTGTTATTGCATTTCCAGGACGTTTTCTTGTAACCGCTGATGCATACCCAGAGCTATGCTGTCCATGGTACATTACAGTTCAATACAATGGTTTTGATGGCGTCAGATTAAAATTCAAACCAGAACTAACTGCCTCGGGTCTACAGACGGACCTACAGAGATGGGGCATATCGGAATATGAAAATTTCATTTTATGTAGTTCAGGAACAGAAAATTTAGAGCAATTTTCTTTTTCGATGCCTAAAATTTAACGATCTACGGATTAAGTATTTTAAATTACTGGAGTCCAGACTGGTCACGAGTGGTAATATATATATTTGGCATGGATTCATGAACGGCTCATTATTTTTCAAATTATGCATGCTTTTAGGACACAATAGTTCAGCTATTCTTGAATTTGACAATGTGTGCAAAAAATTCCTGCTTGATGCGTGGTCTCGCCGTAAAGATTTTCTGGACAATAGGGCTAGCTACGGACATTCTACATGATGTTACTACTCCATGGAAATAATATTTTATTATTTTTAACACACGTGGATGCATATTGGTTTGTATATATTTCTCATTTTTTATTTTATGCTGTCATGGACGCATCGTGGACGTACCCCAGTCTACGGAGCCCTCGTGTTAAAGGGGTAGCTTTCCGAAATAAATTTCAAAATTTCAAAAATATTTGCTTTGATACTCTGCGCATCTTAGCATAAATGTGCAGTGCCAGGATTTGAGAAAGGCGCCATACATGATGCAACCCCGTGGCTTATATTACTATGCTACATGAAAATCACGGATAGCTGGATTACGTCTAGTACCTTAAACTATGAGTTCCTTTTTCCTCCGATATTTTTGTTTGCGACTTAACTCCAAAGCTGCAGGATGAATAGCTTCGTGTTGATATGTAAATGGATGAATTATTACGCGTAAAGGGTTTAATATATGTACCTGCTACTCACATCAACAACCCATCAATACCATAAGTTCAGAATATCGTGAAAAGAATTATCAACTGACATGTTGAGGACGACAGCGTTATTTTCCTTTTCGCCCGGGTAAGTGAGTAATTTTTTAAAAATGACCCCATCCTGATCAAATTTTATGAATTTCGCTCCGAGTGAACAATAAAATGGACCTTAACTTTCTTATTTTGAACGCATTGAAACTCATGTTGTCATATTGTTTCGTATACACTATACTGTAAAACCTGGACACTTCTGTATTGTGGAAATCTGTCTTTTCGGACAGGTTTGACCAGGATCGAATACTTCTATTTCAATTCCTGATTGATGATAAATATGGAAACCAGACACCTGCTTTGTGGACACTTTCATTGGTACCAAATACGAAAACATCCTGTTTAGTGTGGGCACAACATATTGCAATACACATTTGTGTATTGTTTTAAACTTCAGTTGCCTTGCGGTGCACCCAGCAATTATGCCGGAGCAATGTAGTGCTCGTTAATCCAAAGTCAATGCACCTAGGTCCAAAGAATTTTGTCCTTCAAGAAGCAAGCAAAATTGATACAGTCACATATACATTAAAACGTATGATAATCTTTGATCTTTTTTACTGTGCAAGAGTATAGTCCGTATAGATGTAACATGCTCAAAACATAATGTCTCTAATTGACTTATTAGGTATGTAATGTTACACATAATCAATTGCGCCTTGATTCATGGCTTCACTTTATCTACCCTAGGAAGGCCATGCAGAAACGCCTTTTTTTCCCTTGCTTTGAAAACTGCTTTATGAAAGGACATGCGCGGCATCTCATAGACCTCTGTACACGAAACCTCGGCCTCATCGTTTGAACTGTACGTTTAAGATTTGGGAATATTGGTCTCGTGGCATAGGTCTGGGGGATGCTTAAACGGTCCCACTTTGAAATTTACGAGATAAAACAGTGGTATTTACCTTCGTTGACAGACCAATACCGCCGCGCTATTCATATTGTGTATTTCTATTGACGGCGGGCGTATGGTATCGGCAGGGAGTGCATCTAAACGTTGTTATATGTAAAAGTCCAGCATACCAAACCCGACCAAGGCGCTTTCGGCGTACATACATATACACATACATACATACATACATACATACATACATACATACATACATACATACATACATACATACATACATACATACAAACATACATACATACATAAATACATAATCATGAATTGTAATCACGTAGAAAGGTACGGCCAAATGAAATCCTGCGCCTTTCGCCAAAGCTAAAGTGCATATTGCTGACCTGGTCAGCAATTTCCAGGTATATTATAATATGGCTCTCTTTGAGTGTTGGTATAATAATACCTATGTCTTGACACAAGGTACAGTGCCTCCATGTCAAATCATACACTGATGCAAACAGGTCACATCAAACCTTACATTTCCCATAGATTAGATGTTCTGTAGTTACACAGTCACATCAACAGGAGTTGTTAGTGTTTAACCTCTTCATGATGTAAGATATCCTATCATTTGTAACCCATGTAGATTTTTTTTGAACAAAAAATCACAGAAGTCCGTCACTTCAGATAACTTTCGTTGAAAAGAGTCAGTTATTTTCTGTTGAGGATCATACACTGAACCTCAGTTATCTTTCAGAATGCCAGAAATATGAACTTCCATAGTTTGGGCTGCAAGGGGAGACACAACCTTTATACCTTTCAGTTGTTTGATTCCATTCCCGAAACACGTCCTTGTCAACCTCTGTACGCAACATTCAGTCTGTAAAAGTCCGATTTGTTATGCAAATAATATTTGCAATACATTATCCTTTTGAACTCCCTCAATTTTCAAAGTCCTTTCTAACGCCTTAAAAGCACCTGTAAATTTCGCCACACGCCCGACGGCCGGCCTGATTCCACAATGGCCATTAAAAAGCTTTTTATTTCTCAGCATATTGGGATGGAAGCATCAATATTTTTTCAGGTTTGAACGACTTCTCCATTGCACAGCCGCTTCCATTGGCCACACTGTGTATGACGTTTACAGTTTAAAGAAATGAATTAGTTAATTACTATTTACTACCGTAACGTATGTCACGCTGACTAACTAAAATAAGCTGTATTTCAGATAATTGTCACCTCTTATGCATACAGCGTTATTTTACGGCTACGGGCGCGTTATTTTGGCAAAAAGGTCTCAAGATGCCTGCCTGGTACCATCCTCACGGTTTTTGTAAGTTAGTTATTGGCGACACAACTTGAGTAAAAATCATTCAGACATCTGTAAGTAAAGTTACTACTACTACTACTACTACTACTACTACTACTACTACTACTACTACTACTACTACTACTACTACTACTACTACTACTACCCAGATGTTGTCACCAAAGGAGTACCCATGGACTACTGAACACAGACACAGTTTACTTTAAAAAATAAAAAAAAATGGAGGAGCTACAATAAAGGGCACATACATTTTCCGCTGCATATTTTCTTAATTATGTCCTTGTGCCATCAAAGACATGTTTTTCTAAATTTTTCTTTCTTTCTTTCTTTCTTTCTTTCTTTCTTTCTTTCTTTCTTTCTTTCTTTCTTTCTTTCTTTCTTTCTTTCTTTCTTTCTTTCTTTCTTTCTTTCTTTCTTTCTTTCGTCACCCCGCTGACTTAATATACTTTAAATTGCTTTAATTTCGCCGTATTCTTATATTCACTTATTTCGCTGATGGCACAAAACCGTGAAAATGAAAACACAATGAAATAGTATTTTAACATTGTTTGAATGGGGATTATGTCCAAAACAGTAAGATTAAACCTACAGTGAAATGTCAAAACAAAACCGTCTAAATTTATACACGCAAAAAAAAGCAATTCATTGTAATTCCAATACAATCTCAGGACAGTGTTTGTACTTGTGCATACGGGTTAATGATCCCTGCTGGGAAGTACATCAAGAGCACGGGGCAAACATGTTTATATACCCCGCGTGTACAGACAATCCTCGAAAGTTGAATATTTCCAAAACTATTATAGGTACAAGTAACCAATCAACTTCATTCAATTACTATGTTTGTAAAACTGCACATCTTTGTATTTTACATGTGACCTCTACAGGTCAAAGGTCAATGTCATTTCGGCCTTTGAAATCTTCATCTAGGCATAACTTGGTCAATTGGTTTAAACATATTTTATTAAATCAATTGGGAAACAGGGCACAGCCCTATATGGATCCCTCTTGAAAACAGAAGAGAAACAATGAAACGCTTGACAACGTGTAGAGGACGAGTGCAAAGAGAAACGCTACTACAGTGACTGGTACGGATAGAGTGGCAAGCCACACGAGAAGAAGAATTATACACCACCAGACATGTTTACAGATAAGTACATGTATAGAATTGTTTGGAGTGGGCCTTAATACCTGTATAAGTTAACTTAGCATTTCTAACTGAAATTAACAAGTATATATATCACACCATCAAGTGTCAAATCTGGCTGTTGAGATTATGTACCTATGTACTGATTTAAAATGGAAACGTTTTCATCAAAGGTGCAGTTTTGTAACCCAAATAGAAGCGTTTGAACAGTAAAGGATGCAATAGGTAAGATCGAACTTTGCAGTTGGTCACAATAAGTTCTGTACTTCGTACATTCGGAAAAATAATGAAAAGCATCCTCATTCGCCTCTCCACAGACACACCTAGGAGAGTCTACCACACCGATACTAAATAAATCAGCCTGAAGCTGACTGCATCTCATGCGCAAACGTGCATGGAGAATCGCCACTGTCCTCTCACCCATATAGTATAATTTATTACATTTTTCAGTATTTTTGTATAGCTTCGACTTAAACTTATCAACATTGATCAATTTGTATCCAATTTTGATCATGTTCGGCTGAAATTGTAGGTATTGTAACACTGCACACTTCAGTAAGTCCCATGTGACCTCTAAAGGTCAAAGGCCAAGGTCATATTGTCATCTGAAATTTTCATATAGCCATCACTTGGCCAATTTTTAGCCGATTTGGACCATGTTGGGCTCAAATTGTAGATATTTTGACACTACACACTTTTTGATTTTACATGTGACCTATTAAGGTCAAAGGTGAAGATCATTTGAACTTTGGACATTTTTAACTAGCCATAACTCGGTCAATTCTCGTCCAATTTTGTTCATGTTTGGCTCATATTGAAGCTATTGTAACACTGCACGTCTTTGTTATTAAGGTAACGTCTGGCGGTCAAAAATCAAGGTCATCTGGCTGTTTGAAAGTTTCATCTGGCTATAACTTGATTAATTTTCATGCGATTTGGTTCATGTTAGGCCTAAATTATAGGTATCGTAACACTGTACCCTTGTGTAATATAAATATAACCTCTAAAGGTCAAAGATCAACGCCATTTCGACTTTCAAATTTTTATCCAGTTACAAGCTTAATGGAATGTTAAGTACCAAAGGACAAGAGTTGTAGCATTTAATGTTTACAACTTCTGAAGGCACACAGATTTACTTTGGAGTAAATCTTCTTTTCTAGTTCACTATCTAATTCTTTGTAACATGACATACTTATGGAGGTAAGGCCCGTGGCATAATAATATACAAGATGAGATAAGTCTTCTTGACCATTTTTACACAGATCACATTTAGAGTTACAAATTCCCCATTCTGCTGAATTCTCATTAACACATAAACAATCTGTGTGTGCCTTGAATTTCAGCTGAGCGGCATGGGGGGGGAGAGAGAGAGAGAGAGAGAGAGAGAGAGAGAGAGAGAGAGAGAGAAGGAGAGAGAGAGAGAGAGAGAGAGAGAGAGAGAGAGAGAGAGAGAGAGAGAGAGAGAGAGAGAGAGAGAGAGAGAGAGAGAGAGAGAGAGAGAGTGAGAGAGAGAGAGAGAGAGAGAGAGAGAGAGAGAGAGAGAGAGAGAGAGAGAGAGAGAGAGAGAGTAGCTGTCGTCAATATCCTGAACAAAAAAAAAAAAATTGTATAACGGTCGGTCATGGATCAATCTCATATAACCAGCTTTCATTATTGCTGCGAAAAGCCCCATCCAATCCAGCATTTCTTAGTGCTCAATGTATCTCAGAGCAGTATGGCCAGGCCACTTTGGGACCATTGAGATAAACTTGTACCAAGTCTTCATAAACTTGCTTACAAATACGACTCTCTGGTAATTCGTAAGACATACGATGATAATGCTTAGTGGGCGTTCGATTCAGAACTAGTTTTATTGACAGCCAGCCTAATTTTCCTAAAGTAACAGAAATCGCTGGATTAGATTTGATATCCAGAATTGCTTTTTCTATTGAGTACTGGGTCAATCTCAAAATAAAGATACTTTTCTTCCTGTTTTTTATCCACACCGCCATGTGATAATGAAGGTAAGATTACAATTTTCTATAAGGTGTTTCCAAATTAATCCGATTAATATTTTCATGCAAGGAAGGAATTCCACACATATATTTCCTTAATTTGATCAATTTTGTCTTCAAATGTATGTTCCTTGATATGGGCCGTATCGCTTAGAGACCGTGAGAAGAGGACAGCTAAATATTTATATTAAGAACATTCTTCTAAAAATGAACGTCCCAATCTCCATATTTTTCCACGGTTGACTCTCAAGCCAATAACCATTACTTTCGACTTTGCATGATCGAATGCCATTTTTCACTTACTCGCAAAATTGTTAGAAATAGCCGACATTGTTTATAGGGATGCCTCACGTTCAGCGATTAGACAGATATCGTCAGCACAGAAGAGGCATGAGATACAGAGTTCTTTAAACTGAATACTTAAGTTTTGAACATCAAGCATATAAACTAGATCAGACAAAACAAATGAAAAGAGAGTCAGGTCTTTAGAACAATCAGGTCACAAGTCAATTGTGTCTGGCACTGTGGCCCAGACACGGACGTCCAGGCAATGGTGGTCGAAAGGTAACGTTACATGACTAATGGATAAATAAGGGGTAGGAATATAATGTTTACCCGCGCAACATCCAGAATATGTATTCATTTGTAACATGTGATCGTTAATAATTGACAGATATACTTCTACAAGCACAAAAATATGTGTTTCAAAGGAACCGGTCAAAAAAAAGCACCACACTGTTAATGTCGTATAACATACTGGAGTGCAAACAAATATGTATTTTGTTAACTTGTTGTTCTTTTTCTTTCAGACCCACGTTATAAAACATGATTGTTTTGTGCGGAGAGCTACAATTGCTGGGACAATTACTTATATATAGGTTAGACAGGGACAGGTTAGCTTATGGAGAGTAAAGAGTTTGGATTGCGGAATACGGTAATGACTACTAGGAAGTGGTTCTGGAAAAAAAGACACAAATACAATAGGAATATATTTTCATCTCCCGTAAGTTAAAAATGTTGATATCGTGTTCTGTATGAAACACACCTTTCAAAGAAAGCTATAGACAACATAATACAGCAATTAAAGTATGAAAATCCTCCTTATTATAAGCAACATATCTTTTCAACATCATTACTCTGTCTCATTCTCTTGCTGTCTTTTTCTCTCTCTTTATGATATATATAAGTTATCACATAGTTGCAGCTGTATCATCCCCCTGTATCAACCCCCAAGCACCCGTATCGTCACGAGACAGAAGTGGCGATACCGGTGCTCGGGGACTGATACAGGGGATGATACAGATAGAACCATGTGATAACCTTTATATTTCCATTCGGTGTAAATAGGCTTAGAATATTGAATGCAGATCCTCAGTCCCAGGATAGCCAGGCTCATAACCCTAACACCCCTGGTCCGTAGGCATTAAGTTCCCTTATGGCCAATCAGGGGACAATATTCTAACAGACCCCCTAATTATAAATTCATAAATATCAACCTTGTGGCAATCTTCAGGTTGATATTTATGAATTTATAATTAGGGTTTGTGTGAGAATCTTGTTCTCTGATTGGCTGTACATGAACTGAATGCCTAGTAACCATTTTGAGGGTGATATTTCCGAATTTATATTTAGAAACTTGTGGCTGCTCTAATTGGTTATACAAGGAAAACGCCCCCATGAGCTGATTTTAGCCTCTTTTGAGCCACCTTGCTCTGAAATACCAAAGCTCATGCTCCCATACCAACCCAATATACAGCAAAGGAAAACTAGGGATGTATTTACACCGGATGGTAATATATATATATATATATATATATATATATATATATATATATATATATATATATATATATATATATATATATATATATATGCGTGGGTATGAGTGTAGAATATAGAGTATCGTTCGCAGAATGCATTTTAATTATGAAATATTGGCGACACCAAAAATCAAATATCCTAGATATTCCAAAGGATACTGTAACCACACATTTATAAATGAAAGTATATATCTTACATATATGATGTTTTATCAGCTGAATCATGTAAAGTGAAATAAACCGAATTTCGTATATTTTTCACTTTTGAAAGCTGGAACATGTCGAAACAAGAATAAGCGTTTTGAAGAGTAGTGCATCATGAAATTTATTAAAATCCATTTCTTACATTCATCCAACAGAGTCAAGTATATTCAATTATTTATGAGAGTCGATTCATTCTTGTTACTCTAAAAATGTGGCGATTGTCCACTTATAACATATTACTGTCAGTCTCAACAATGTGGGTTTCAGGAATATATCGTTTGGTCAGTTATGCTATCCTGCTTTTATTTTACCCATATAAACATTATTAAGCATGCCGCAGGGTTTGTTGACACATGGCCTATTTAGCACAATGGTTAGCAAACAAAGGTATTTCGGGCGGATAAATTACACGAAGCTGGGAAATTATAGTCATTACCATAATTGCCAAATGGATGTCACCTAAATGATGGTACTTTAAATTACATCCTTGATTTGTCATATAAGTATAGGTAAACTAGGATTTATATATAAATATTTACATAAAGCTTCCTCCCCAAAAATTACAGAGCACTTAAAAAAGCAACCTCTTATTTTCAACTTGCATGTTTGCGCATGTCCCTCCCCATTGCACAGCAATAAACTGAATACGAGGGCTAGGCTAATACTTAAGCTATGGGCAACAATATGAGGTCAAAGTAAATTTGCGTTCCAGGCTCCTCGCTGAATTAAATCTTTTCTGCGTACACAGCTTCTATGTTGAGATCAGTATGTATTTGCACAGTGTCTGCAGATGTAATTTCTTAATCAAGCGGCATAACGCAGGACAGATCAGCCGTATGAGACCTTACTGAAACTTTTAGACAGGTAACCATCACGTCCTATTTGACACAAAGAGTTTTAATGTGGAACTTTTTTTTCATCATTAATAATATTTAAAATAGAGATTGCACGGCCCATGTCTTCGTCGTGCTCCAGGAAAGCCTATGTATATAGCGTGGGGCGTCTGGTTCTCCTAGGGAAGATTTGGCTTAATCTTCGTGGGCTGAGATGGTCCTCTCAGGGCAGCAATTAGAGGATACATGACTGAAATCCGTAAATGCAAGCTTTTAACCGTTTGAGAACACGTGCCTGCATGTCTTTAATCGTTGTGATTAAAATAGATGAGTCACTGACATAAAACTGTATCGATCCTTAAGTGAATGAAGACCTGAATTCATGTTTGCTTCCGGATATCACCTACCTCCCTAAATTGAAGAAATGTTAGGTTGATCTATCGACTGCAGTAAATTCGTCAAAATACATCTACATATCAAGTCTTCAATAACTGCACAACTTATTATTATTATTATTATTATTATTATTATTATTATTATTATTATTATTATTATTATTATTATTATTATTATTATCATTATTATTATTATTGTTTTTTTGGGGGGGGGGCGGCTTTTGGAACGTGATTGGTGGTTTCTTTGTTGAATGATACCAAGTAGGCTACACAAAGGACCTATTTTTTACGATAATGAAAAAACAAGCCCTCACACGTTCAATCCTTCATGTTGCTTGCTGTGTAAATGAGTGAACAATTGCCCCGTGGCACACTGTGTATCGTACCAAATACTGGCAGAGTGCTGAGGGTAAAAGCTTTATGCATATTTACAGAGAAGTAGAGAATAGAAAAAAGAAATAGGAATCTTTTGCTTTTATTATACATTCAAGAAGATAAGAAAAGAAAGAAATTGGGCTTTGTTGCCTTAATTTTGCATTCAAGAAGAATTTATGAAAGAAGAAAGAGGGCTTTGTTGCATTTATTATATATTCAAATAGATAAGAGGGAAATAGGGCTTTGTTGCCTTTATTTTGCATTCAAGAGAAGCAGGAAACTGGGCCGTGCTGCCTTTATTATGCATTCAAGAGAAGCAAGAAACTGGGCTTTGTTGCCTTTATTATGCATTCAAGAGAAGTAAAAACTGGGCCTTGTTGCCTTTATTATGCACTCGGGAGAAGGAAGAAACTGGGATTTGTTGCCTTTATTATGCACTCAGTAGAAGGAAGAAACTGGGATTTGTTGCCTTTATTATGCACTCAGTAGAAGGAAGAAACTGGGATTTGTTGCCTTTATTATGCATTCCAGACAAACAAGAAACTGGGATTTGTTGCCTTTATTATGCACTCGGGGGTAGGAAGAAATTGGGCTTTGTTGCCTTTATTATGTATTCAAGAGAAACAAGAAACTAGGATTTGTTGCCTTTATTATGCACTCGGGAGTAGGAAAAAAAACGGCGCTTTGTTGCCTTTATCATGCAATGAACATTCAAACAAACAGAATGATGGATGGAAAATGAGTATTGGAAGAGGAAGACAGAATTGGAAACCAGGCTGTCTTTGTAAACAATGGGAGGTAAAGAAAGGGTTATTTGTGGATTGTACATGTATACCCCCTCCCCCATAACCATGCTATCCAGATCATACACCTGATCTGTATCCTGCATAAAATGTTCACTTCTAAAGTAAAAGACAAAAAGATTAAAACAAATATGACAGTATAAATTACACATGTAACACTAGGTCAGTCAGAATTTACTCGTATATATTTATTTCTAATATTTGTATTGTTTAGTTAAATGGCCAGCAAAAATATTACAAAAATTCATGTTAAACTGCCAATGGATAATAAGAAATACGTTAAAGCAATGAGACGCAGAAAATTTAGAATAATTTTTAAACAGCACTGAACAGAATTACACAGAAAAGCTTGAACAGGACACAGATATGTCTTTTTCCAACTTGTTAAAAAATTACGGGCTGTTGGAAAACTAGCCTAAGGGCGGCTCGAGCTCCACTAGGTAAAACACTTCAGTAGCCATCCTGTCAAAATTCATCCCAAGGAAAGGTGAGGATGACCCGATCAGTGTATTTTGGAGATATATTTACGTCTACATGCGTTCATAAATCAGGCTTTTAATTGCCAAGATGTATTTTCTTTGATCAGACATTTAATTTAGCAAATTACCCCCCCCCGCAAAAAAAATAATAAAAGCAGCACCATCGAGTGAAAAAAAAAGAACATTAAGGCAGTTAATTTGCACTGAGTTCGAAGAAAATACTGAGAAAGCATTCAGAGAAGTGGAAACCTCAGCTAAAGTGAACGGACGCCTGGCACGGTCATAAACTGTACGCTAAGCAGAGTTACAAGTCAGCTCTTGATTAAACAAAGTAGTAACAAACACGTGCTCCGCGTCTGTTAGACTTCACCTTAATTAAAACGGTAAAAGATTTTGCACCACTCCACAAAGTCGAGCCCAGCGAAAGTCTAATTCCAAATAATCTTATTAGATGATGAGTAAAGAATTTGTTGAGAGTCAAATGACATAATGACCAGATTATCAAAATAATTATAATTGGCAAACGAGATTGAAGAAAACTGAGTCATACGTATACGCATATGTATAAAAGTTCCAAGATCTCGCTTTTTGTATGGATATGGTGACACACAGTAGTTATCGGATTGAACATGAAAAACTTAATCCCTTTGATGAATCATTGTGAAATTTGGAATTAATAGGATTGATTTGGCTTTGTCTTAGGATATGGGTACCAATAACGAAACAAGTTCTCTGTTTGGACTTTTTTCTCACACCATGTTCTCATGTTATCTTCTCAAATCCAATACAGCGATTTGGTCAGCTGCCACATCCCAGAATAGCATTAAAACACTTTTTGTGGACATGAAAGGGCAAAAACTAAAATTCATAGATGGGATTGATCACTAATCCCGCTGAATTCAGAAAAAGCATGTTGCCACTCATGGAAATGAATAGGTGAATTAAGGCATGTTGTAAGCAAACATAGGTTTGGAAAATCACCAAAAAACAAAACAAAACCAAACAAAACGGACAGGAATTATGAAAACCTGAGGGCACAAACTGTACTAAATCCTTTAAGAATTTCAATTTAACATGTATCAAATTTAATTTGGAAGTTTTTTTTCACAACTATGCTCTTTGCAGCATGATTTTCATGTCTTTGATCATTTTGCATGAAGCAAATATGGCCACCACTAGATCGATTCTCATTTGCCTTTGGTGTTTCATCGTATTATGAATGATATGTTAGACTCGTATGACAGCGCTCAGAATAAATAATTATATATAATGCAATTAGCCAAACCAATTTGAGAATATTCAGACAATGCATTAAACATTGCGGCTATAGCGCGTAATTGACATGGTAAACCATCAAAATGTCAAGATTTGTTCAACTTTATCCCTGTCCAGACCGAGACCTGTTGGATACGTTGGATTGAGATCCAATGCCGGAGCCTGCATACACCAATCATACACATAGATCACGCACAGGGTATGATGCAGGAAAGGTGCCCCTTCCACAAACTGTTTCCTCAATGATGTCAACGTTATCGTTGCATACCTTATAAATTAAAATGTTGGACATGCCTTATACTCTGAGCTAAAGTTACGTTGACATAAAAAGTATGTATGTGCACCTGTCTGTCTGTGTGTATAATGACACTTTCGAATTAAAAACAATTGATCATATGGCATATATATGTATATGAAGGGGATTTTCCTCCTCTCTAGAAAGTGATTTTCTTCTGATTTAACATGTGCATGTAACCACAATACATGATTATATTTCAAAATTAAACACAAAACATTAAATGATATCAACAAGCTGTGTAAAGGAATGAAAAAGCTTAGAATCAGTAAACTGAAACAGACAGGTATCCAAAATGAATTTGAGTTCTAGTAATTTGGGTCTGAAAGTTGGATCTTGACTGGATGCAATATAAGCTACCACGACTCTAATCCTGATCACCATGCAAAGTAGCAGCATAGCCTTTCTGATTTTCAAGAATTTTTATTTCAAAGTAAGGAGTATTGCCACCTGTATCTCAAACATGTCCACCAAACGAAAATTTTGAGCTACAGCTCCCTGATTAATAAATATATTTTGTGCTTTAAAGATATAAATTCACACAATTTATTTGTTTTGCAATATATTGCACGGGAATTAAAGTAAGTGATAAAGTGTATGTGTGTTGCCTCGATCAATAAAGGTCATTCCCATGGTTTTTAACAGAGGTTCAAAAAGTTATCAACAACGTTTGAACCGCTGTGGCATCCTTGGTTTTCTTCTGCATTGATTCGCAAAAGAGAGAATATCCGTCGGCGCATCTTGCTTTAAAAAGCTATAACATATCCACACTCCTGTTTGTTAACAGTAATTGCGTGGTCATAAAGTAATGTTTTCAATTTGTAACTGTAAACTACAAGACGTTACGGGCAAATCACTGTACTTTGCTGGGAACGACTTACCCACAAAAATGTCGAAACTTATCGATTTGAATAAAATTCGGAAGTCCACTTTCTCCAATCTACAGGATGTTTCCTTACGGAGCACTTTATCAAAATAACTGTATTTTATACACATAGAGCAATCATGAAAGTGTCCATTTTCGAAACGTGCCCAGATAATATGAAGGGCTTCAGAAGAAAACGTATCCCCAGGAGTCCTAAAGATCTATTATCCATTCACATTCATTTGCGTAAATCCATGTCTCTAGGAATCATGCACTCTACAAAGTCCGGGGTCCCTGGCCGGACAAAGCACACAATGTAAATGGCTAAGGCCATTTGCATCCTTTACTATCAAGCTTTACAGTGAGATTTTCGTGACAGTATAGCTTGTGAGGCATCACGGGAAACTCAGCATATTGAAAGCTGCGAGGCCATGGTTTTAGCGTCAGGAAATCTGTCTTAAGACGGAAACGTATGCTGGCTGACCGTTAGCACTTTGAACCCAGTTAAATGTAATGGCGTCGCACCGGATTCTCATGAAAATAGTGCACTCTTCATCATCAGAATCCCAAGATTTACGGAAAAACCCTTGCCATCTTGATTAGCGTCAAGTAGGGAACTTTCATATGCAGGTGTTGGGTCGAAGAAGAAATATTTATTACCTCATCCATGAATAGTCTCCAGCGTGACCACAAGTGTAAAATGTCGTTTGCTTTATTGTATTGTCGATGAAGCACCACCAACTATGTAGGTTTTGAATGCAAGTCTCGGGAAAACACTGCAAGAGTACTGGTGTCCTTGGAGGGAAGATCTCTAAGAAAGGAAAATTTAACTCAGTGAGTTTTCATATTGACCTCTGTTTCGTGATAAATGCAAGCTTTCAACTTGGAATATTCCAATGCACTCGTGACTGGATTTTACCGAAGACAGATATTTTGAATAAAGAGTACTATACGGTTGCCTGAAGAAAAGATCGTTCTTCTCTTTTGGTTTAAAGAAAGTGGGAAACTAATTAATTCACGGGAGTTACAATAACCAAAATAAACAATGAGTGCTGATCTGATTGTGGAAAAGAGACACCATGAATCTTGTTTTCCACATTTTGTCAGGAGGCAAAGAGCATGCAGCTTGCAGACGACTGGAAACATATTGCAAATGGCAATTTATGAACATGTCATTTAGCACGTATCTCAAATATCAAATCATTACCAAAATGTTCACGGTAGCGATCTTTATTCCCTGACATTTAACATTTAACTTTTTTTGAGTCTGTATGGATATAGTCAATATGGTTTCAACAGAAAAAAAACAAAAAAAAAAAACAAAA
This sequence comes from Hermodice carunculata, assembly GCA_964020975.1. Taxonomy (NCBI): domain Eukaryota; kingdom Metazoa; phylum Annelida; class Polychaeta; order Eunicida; family Amphinomidae; genus Hermodice; species Hermodice carunculata. Next base: position 15,965 of record CAXHWN010000044.1, on the reverse strand, counting down.
CAAAACAAAAAAAAAAAAAAAAAAAAAAAAAAAAAAAAAAAAAACCCAATCTTTTCACGTTTGAAGAGAATCTAATTCCCAATGTTAAAAAAAGTTGAATCCCCCCCCCCCCCACACACACACACACTCATAATAACAATAATGTGGAAAATAATCGCGGCAGTGCAAACAGGCACAATAGCGTTGCATCCCCCTTATGCTTTCGATGTTCTATATTCTATCCATTCAGAGTGTCTAACTTATACCTCAATTAATCGCCAATATCCCGTTTGATACGCAAATTTAGAAAATCCAAGGCTTAGCACTCAAATGAATTATGAACAGGTCACCGGCGGGAAATCGCCTGTCATGCTTTGCAGCCAGCCCGATAATCTCGGGCACGCTTTCTGATGGTTGCTCGCATTTGGTAAAAACAACAAAGTGCCTGATTTCATAGTCATACCATAGTGAGTCAGCTTATTTTTCCCAACAATGGGAAAAAGCAAAAAATCCGTTTGATGCACCTTACGTCTTATGACCTAAGATGTCATAAGAGGAAGGAACCCGGGCCACAAACAAAGGATCTGCTGTATCGCACCGACACAAATGGTGCATTATTAGTTACGACGCCGTCATATCTGAAGGGCTGACCTGTTTGGTTTGGTGGAAAACTGGTCTGAACCAGAACCAATATTTGCAACATAGTGGTAGACGCAATTGTATAACTTTGTGACAGGTGATGAAGTCCCTTCGTTGAAAATCTTGGACTTTATGCCGACAAAATGCCATGGTTGCTTATTAAAGGTATTCTGTTCAAAGCAAAAAGCTACATGTAGGCTGGGCTTACCATGTGGCATGGTAAACAAGCCTGCATGAACCAGAACACCAACAGCTTTATGTAACCACATTTCGACCTGGCCAAGAGCAAGTTGTTGTCTTTCTAGGTAGGACTAGATGTTTTACAAAACATTTAAGTTCCAACACCACTATTCTACCGGCGAGTTTAACTTGTTTGTCATACTTACATGCTCTCATCTTCCTCAAGAGTTTTGCTTAATTTATTTGTTTCAGATTTGTGGGGAGAGGATTGATCCAACAGAAATAGACGAAATGTACGGCTATGATTTGACATTGACCTACGGAACGTTAAGTACAGATAAAAAATCTCCGGAAAGTATATTAATTAAATGCCGAGACGGAAATCCTTTGAATTGGACTCTAGAAAAAAACTTCCAATTTTTGCTCCATTCTTAGGTCATGCCCTCCTTAATCACGACTCCTTTCCCATACAATGTTTACGTCTCGAGGATAAGAAGTTGTACAAACCAAAAGCAAATGTCGTACTGGTGAGACATAAAGCCTTAATGAACAACAAAGAATATAAGCAATTGCACAGAAGCCTCCCTTGTAAGGAGATTTTATAATAATGATAAGATTTGTCTTGGAATTAGTGAGCAGACCTATTTTCATTGTGCGTAAAAAGAGCAATTTTCGTCCCACCTGCAGGCATTCATTGTGTTGCAGTAAAACACACTGGACAGAGATAATAAGTGTGACACACACCGTCAGAAAACAACACAGGCGGTCACTGCGACAGCATCATGAAAATTAGTGTGTATCATTGCTTTGTGTTGTCTTTTATAAATGTAAGTTCATGGTCAGGCTGTCCTAAGCTATGAGACATTAATGTGATGGAAAATATTAGACGTAGCTAACCCATTCAATTCCCCTTTGAATTGGAACTAATTCAACAGCTTTCTTGCTCATTCTCATTATTTCAATCATTAAGGCACACGATATTTTACTTTCGCCCAGTTTGGGCAGGTTTGGAAAAACCAGAGGCAAAAGTCCCAAGCCCCATATAAAGAATGATAAAGTGTCATCTTGCATATACTCTTCGATGCTACAATCCACATCACTGAAATTTTATAGTACAGAGTAACTTAAAAAGCAAGGACGATTTGATCCCAACCAAGGAACTACTCCCCCAAGTTTTAACATGCTTGGTTTGCGGCATAATACCCGGTGAGTTACACCCCAACTTGTGGAAAACGTACACTGTAAGGCAGGTAGTGCCTGTTGCTTGTCACATTGTTTTGTTCAGCCACTCCCATTCATCCCTGTAGCTTTCACACTCAACGCTGCGTCACTCATTAACCTCTTTTTTTTTTAATCGTAATGCAATTTAAAACAGGTTTAACGGTTCTATGGACGCAGATGTTCAGTATCCACACGTCAAACATCCAATTCTTTCTTACTCGTAATGCAAACTAAACCGGTAGAACGGCTATATGGACGAAGATGATCTGTATCCACAAAACATGGACAAATGATATAGACCCTAGTTGAAGGGAGTGGTTTGGAAACATTGTAATTGCACCCTTTTACAAGAGTTACTGGCTCTGTGTAAAAAAAGAAAAACCTGCTGTCCTGTCACTCCTTGCTAGAAAAAATTGCAATGCAGAAAGATAAAATGATAAAAGATAAAAAAGAATGAAAATAATAAGGATGACTTAAGGTGAACCAAGAGTAAAATCATTACACAATAAACAATAGCTTTGGTCAAGGAATCATAATAACAAAGACATGTGAGGCATGGAAATATCAAATAAATAAATAAATAAATAAATAGGTTGAATTTCTTGTTTCAAAATAGGGTATTGCTCATTCAGAGTGAAATTGTGTGGAGACACATGGGTATAAAATCTAAATGTTTGAATATGTGTAAGTGGAAGAGGAAAAAGCTGAAATATGGTATCACTAGGGCAATCTCAATTATAGGGAGTTTGTAATGTGGCACCAAATGTGGCCCAAAGCATATGTGTAATAATATTCTTTCTGTTTTCACGTTCAATAAAGCTGGTTGGAAAGGGGGCCTTAAAACAACAAATGGGGCAATAATCAAAATTTTTTTCTTAGTTTAAAAAATGCGATACAAAAACAGAGAGCGTCCTTCGACCATTTGTTGAGCATTATTTTCACTACATACCTGAGGGTGACCTCTGTTTCTCCTAGACAAGCCTCCGGATGTGCCCAGGTAACAAATTAAACTGACGTCAAAATAGGTAATATGTAATAGGGAAAAGAACATACATTTCGAACATGTTTGAACAAATCTCCACGTTGCTTGAGGCCTAACAGAAATATATGTGTGATTCCGGTAGCTCGACTGACCTTACTGAAAAGGCCCGACCCTTAATAAACTTTATAAAACATGAAAAAATATTTCAAGCCGTTCTTTACTAATAAAAATTGATCGACCCTGGCTAAAAGATTTTATCGAGAAAAATGCCGGCGTGTGCCGTCATTTTGCAGTAAAGTCAACTCAAACACAGCAAAGCAATATGTTTTCAATTGTCTGGAGGGTTTACTTGGGCCGGGAAAACAGCATAGCTGCATAGCGACGGTTGTTCGGTGATCGTTATCGTAATAATTCGCTAGGTTTAACGTGTCCGTTCTCCGAGTTACCAGAGCAAATGGTCGTTAAAGTACTTTAAAAACAGGACTAACTATCTCAACTTAAATCTGCCCACTCGGTTGTGTCTGAAGCAGTTATCATCGTTAGTTACAAATCCAAATGCAACATGATATCCAGGCAATACAAATCATGCACATTGGTACCATTTGCAGAGAGAATCATTTTGAACATGGCGCAATATATTGCAGGGTAGTAACATAAAAATACATTTGATTTGGGCATTGGATATCAAAGTTAATCGCGGCCACAGCATGTGTCATGCCATTTTTGATGCTCTGGAATATTTGTAAAATATATACTTTTGGTTTCCTATATTATAACCACCCCAAGATAGCCCCATTAAATATCCAATACAAACCATAGTGTGAAGAATTCACAATTTTCAAAACGGCAGCCAAGCCTGTTGGTTAGCTCCGATAGGATATTTTGAAGAGGTAGTATCCAAAATATATGTGCGATTAGTGTTAAGAGAAGGTTACTTTGTTGAGTTAATGCAATGTACAATATATGATGGACTTTCCCAGTGTGAACATTATCTAAAAATATTAATACATTCAATGCCTTAACGTTAGCAGTTGTTGGCGACAAAGGGCTCCAGAATATGGATATTGTATCAGACACTGAAGTCGCCCCCAGGCTATGAATTAAGTAGCACCACTGGGCACAGCATTCAAAAGCCCTGTTGAGTCAAAGATGGAGCTTAGAAGAGAAGGTTACCCTGATAGTAGATACAGGTCCGGAAGTACCGGCAGGTTTTTATATAGTTGAGGATAATTTATAACGAAACCCTTGTCTCACAATAAAAGTTATATTTTCTGCCACTTGCATAACAGGATACTGCTATCATCTCTTGCCTATTTGACAGTATCAGTGGTTATGCGTATAGCAAGTTACATCACACCACACAACTCTTTGGTCCATTGCATGACCCTGCATATGAATGGGCCTACTTATGAAACTATTTGCGGTGATAGATGATTGTTTTTTTCCCTTATTCTGCCATGTTTAACTGAGACGGTTGCATCAAAAATTAATTATCAAATGAGGAATAGGCATTAACCCTATCTAACAGACGACAGAATATGAGCAATATAATTATTATGACCCTTGATTCCGTTATGTATTTACGTCTATTATTTCATCTGAAGATGTGTTGCGCACTACGATAGGTTCTGCAGTGCGCAGAGGAAAACAACGTCATAGCTAATATTAAAGCATGACGATTTTCAGAGCAAATGTACAAAAAAATGTTTAGCGAAAAGATTCAGATAACTGATTTAAATGCCCTATTTATTTCAGGTAAACGTACCCATGGAATAAATATCTGCACGTTTAAAAGTGAATAACCAGTACAAATCACTGAAAGACGATACACTGAAGCAAAGGTTTACCACTTAGGCCTAAACTTTCAGTGGAAATCGAACTGACCAAAAGATTTGTGAAAGTTACAGGTTGGAAAATGCAGATTGTGACCCCAAAATGTAACTTGGGGCAACACATGGACCACATTATTTCCAGAGGAGCCTTATTGAATGGAGGGAGAAAAATATTCTGCATATGCGTGGGGCCAGACTTGGTGCCACATTATAAAACCCCGTATAACGGAGTTTCACTGAATTGAGAAGGTATTTGTTTAGTCCTGGCGGTACGGAGTTTCAGGAGATAGCACCTCTGTAAGCAGTTCTTTCTTTCTTCCCTCTTTTTTTAGTAACTGAGGTTTGGAGGACAAACGGAAAGAGAGTGTTGGAGATTTACAGGTAAAATGAGCAGAGACCAAGCCTGTAGGTCTGAATTTTCATGACAGATACCGGCCGGATTACGGATAAGTTTATAAATGAAAATTTGGAATGGGTTTTTGCATCTTTGTTTGAGACTTGGGAATTAACTACGGTGTGAAGTACAGGAATTGAGGTCGTCAATGGATTAGTCGAAAAGATCTTCTCTGGAGGACAATTTTACAAAAAGTGCCCATGCATTTTGATGAACAATAACTAAAAGGAAAAGTTATATAGTGAAATGTACCTGACCATACTGAAATATCAAACCGGTAATTGATGCACCACACAAGCGCGAAACATGTAAACATCGGTGCCAATCTGTTGAACGAGGGATACGCCTCCAGATGTCTACACACACACACACACACACACACACACACACACACACACACACACACACACACATATATATATTTTCTTTGGTGAGAGACCAAAAATGTGTAAAGTAAGGGTTACCGAACACTCTTATTAGCTTGTTACCTTTTTTTTTGAAGAGTTGTCATTTACTGGGGAAAAAAGAATCGTAACGACGTGCGAGATGAAGCTAGCATTTAAATGACTGGTGTGACAGCCAAAATGAAGGACGCGTTAATCACGCTGAAGGCTGTGCTGTGAACTCTTATTTTAATGCTTCCAGATTCAATTGATCCTGAAAAGTCCTTGGCTTCAGACACCAGCATGTATGTAGTTCCTCAAAAAGAATCGTTTGGTCACGTCGCCCAAAACGTGGAGAAAAGAGTTGCTGATCGCATCTGCAAGGTAGCAATGGTAGCTTTCACTGAACGGTATGAATGTCTCGAAGGAAGCTTTGCAATATCCCTCCGGCAACAGATTCAGAGTACAGTTACCTATACTTCTGGCTTAAAAAATTAGACACCCCCTTGATCAACATTGGTTGTGTGTGTGTGTATGTGTGTGTGAGTTTTATTGCACCGCTGCTTTTATTACTTCTTTTGAGAGGACGGGTCCCGAAAAAGGACATTTTTGCTTGTTAGAAGACTGAGCGCTTCAGGAGCAGGCGTGACCACTACGCTTCTTCAAGCAAGCCTGGAACAGCTTTGGCATGCTGCTGGTGAGCTTGGCCGATCCCGACCTGGGGAATTTGGTTCCACTGGTCTCTGAGCCGCTGTGCCAGTTGGTTCAACGTGACCGAAGGTTCGTCGTACTCGTCCCTGGCTCAACGGCAGGGCATATCCCATGTATGTACAATGGACACAGATCAGGAGATCGGACTGGATATGGCAACATTTGGATTTTGTCCTGCAGGATATACCGTATACTGACTCGTGCAGTATGTGGCCGTCGATTGTCTGGCTGTATCAGTAGCCAAGGATGTTACTGGAAATATTTCAGCGACTGTTGCCAGGATAGTATCCACATATCGTTGGCATAGTAGAAACCCTGATGAGTTCTCTTCTTCCTGTTGCCGTGATTGCCCCCCCCCCCCAACACACACCTTTGCAATGCCTCCTCCACAGCAGTCATGTTCCATCATGCATCCATCCGAAAATTTCTCCAAAGGCATATATCTAACCCATTCCCCTCCATCATTGAAATCGAGACAAAATCTCGTTCGACCACATCACTCCTCCAGTGATCCCGGGTCCAATCAGCATGTTCCTGACACTATAATTGTATCCATGCAGACTTGTATGCTAGACCAAGAGCGATGCGGACGGCAGCCTACATGACCTCAGTTTCGGCGACACCAATCTCACGTTGGTTGTAAGCCGTGATGCTGCAATGTTGAAGCTATGGCGTCAATGCTGACAAAACCTCTCCGCAGAAAGGAACCCGTGTCTCTTCTCGTACTGCATAAGGTAATAATGGTTGTTCTTCCCATCTGAAAGTATTTGTCTTCCCGACTCGGTTTTCCACTTAAGTATTCTTGTTTCCTGAAAAACCCTCTGATTACGTTCCGTACCGCTGACCTGGAGTACCCCATTCTCTTGGCAACCTCACACTAGGAAAACCAGCCTACAATATGCCAATGTTTCTGCCTGTCTCGGCTTAAGGGAGCATATTGGGAACCCATGTAAAACCACATTTTTGTTTGCCCAGAGTGTAGTAATAGACGATATCCTTTTCAGAACATAAAAGTTTTAATACTAAATTTAATTGGTTTTATAAATTTTCATAAAATTACAAAATGAACATAGAAACATATACTTTGTACCGAACATTCATGGGAGAAATCCAAACGGATTTCATTCGCAGGTTTTTTGCGCATATTTGAACTCAACCAGCACATATACTACGCATGAGGTCCTAAATACCAATGCTAGTAAAAAACCACGACAGACGGTCACACAAAATGCTTGTTTAAAGATGGTATGGAAAATATCAAGAAAAAGTGGCTACAGGGATCTCGAAGAGGCAAAAGAGGCCTAGCTACAAAGGAAAAAACTTCTGTTTTAATTTGACACATTACTCATGGTCGGTATTGCTTAGTAAAACATAATTTAATTAGTATTGGTGATTATTCGGAATTGTAGAAAGGAACAAAATTCAAAGTTTCTGTGAAGAATTTTTATTTGAGACACCTGTGAAGGTTGTGCACGTGTGTTGTTAACAACATATCATGGAAGCCATCGCGTAAGGTTCCTACAAACAATCGAACGCTCCATGCAAAATTCACCGGGGAAGACAATACCATCAATATATATATTGATGTACACAGATTGCGTTCATTTTCTTAGTCCCAATCTATAATATTGTCTTCACTCGGTTTTCAAAAACCTTTGCATGGCCGATTATGAGATTTTAACGGTTTGTTACAACATGAATGTTCTTTCTGTAAGTTGTCAAAATTTCAGGCTTTCAAACAAAGTAGAAATACATGAAATCTACCACAAACCAAACAGGCATGTGGATATCCGAACATCTATGTGTCATTCTTTTGGTTTTCAGCCGCCAAACGGAAGAATGCCACCCATCAATCATACTGAACAGCCTGTCACGTGGCTGCAGGCAGCAAGTGCCCATGGCAAAAGGAGAGTGGTATCATGGCGGCACAGCGAAATCAGACGGCATGCCGAAAGTATGTTTGTGGGCAGGGGAAAGATGCAAACATGCTAACGTATCATGGCCTTTGTGGTTTATTTTACAGTTATCTTGCTTGTTTTGTGTTCTAATGCAGGGAGACTTTATATGTTCAAGAGGAGCGGGAATCGTCAGACGATGTCCCTTAAAAGGCCGTGCCGCGATGGACTACCCCAGTGGTCCTGCACACCAAAGACAGGAGGAGAAAAACCGGCACTTTAATCAACAATACCCACGTACATAATAACATTTTACCGAAACCCAGGGATGAGGAAATAAAAGTACAAATAAACATATCGAAATAAGCATAAACGTGAACCAAAGGGAAAACAAACAAAATAGCGTTACAAAACTCAGGTTGGAAAGAGAAATGAAACTCTGAGAAAATAACTGCAAAATAATGACAAGCTAACTAAGTAAAGTGTACAGACAAGTCTAACAAGCTAACTGCACAAAATATACATATAAGAGTAAATACAAAACACTATCCCTAAAACGGGATGAAAAGGTAGGGGGCGGAAGACCAAACCCGCCATCCGTTCACTGACCACGAGCGGCCGTAGGCCGCCCCACTAAAGCAGGACAACACAACTTTCGTTGCCAACCATCAAAGGCTTTTGAAGCTTGTTTTCTCAGAAAGGACAATAGGACGAGAATCCCACCTAAGGATGGTTATTCCAAGAAAACGGCTGGGCGAAATTTGATCCGGTTAACTGATTTATATAATTCTGTAATGTCTGAACTGGAAAAAGTATTCAGCGATTTTCTAAATTTTGGTTTGTTCTTTTTCTATAAAATGAAGAAAATCAACATCCTGGAAATGTAAGGGAAAATTGAAACGTCAAACTTTGAGGATGGATAACTGAAAAACTAAACCAAACATAAGAAATCACAGGATCGCTTTTTGTTACCAATATGTCGGGCTTAAGATGCAAGTGTAATTATTATTAAATCACAAATAATTAGTGACTTATATCGAACTTTATGGGATGGATGCTTTGCGGTCAACTTTCAATTGTTTATTCAACAATTAACATCACAGACACTAAAATACGGGACATATTAATTTTTTTGAGCATGACGATTACACACATATATGATATGTTATCCTAACGCAAATACACTTTGAGCTAGGGTTGATGAAAGTGGGATTTATTTTTGGTGTCTTACATGTCCTTAAATATATTGCCGATTATCGAGGAAAATGAATCAGCCTGGAATTCCTAATTGAGAAATTTACACCAAAATATCAATGACGCACTGTTTATTACATGATTGGCACTACTTCGAATTGGAACCCCAAGAAAGTAGCTGTTGATCAATCCTGTATCCTTCATAACACGAAAGCTTCTAAATCTACAATGTCAAGCAAACATGTAACTCTTCTGTCTCCCATTATCGTGTTTTAGTAACAATGTTTTTTTTTTTTTGGCTGATACAATTTTGAGCTAGAAGCAATAATAAAACATGACTCCAAGATACGGTTGACATGTTTATTTGACTTGAGAAGCTCACTTGTATGATTATGCATTTTCTTACAAAGGCCGTCAAATCTCACTTGAGGTTCTTGCCAAGATCTGTGGGTGGCCACCAAGGTACTTATATCCCCGAAGTGCTGCTTTGTGCTTAAAATCGATACTTCTGTCTTGTTAGTCTCCTCCATAGGGCCTTCCGACTACCAAAGCCGACAATTTGACCACCTTTTTTCAAAAGAAGCATACAAAAACGTGGATTGAGCTAAAGGTAAGGGCCGTGGTGCCCCAGCAAAAATATTCAAGGTTGCATCGACAAACTTGCTGTTTTCATCTGTATAAGTAAAATTAGCAACACTTTGACAGCTGTGCATCGATGTGCTGGGTGTCACCAATCTCTATGAACATACGTCCTTATATACATTCTAGTAATGTGGACATTTTCTTGATAGTCTGAGCTTCTAAATATTCACACCCATTTCTTGTTATGTTAGTTCCAATTCGAACGAAACCAACGGAATCTTTGTCTGTTGGAGCCAAGGTATCTTTTGGAAAAATTTGCTTCACTTGTCACCTTCAATGCTAAGGTGATATCTGACCACAACACTTCCAAATGTAGCAGATCTCAACAATTTTTTCCGCGGATTGATTTTTGCTATATTGTAAAGAGTCGTGAGGAGCAAGCGACTCATGAAGGAAACCGAACGCGATTCCTGCATGATATTCGAAATAATAATACGCCATATGAGCAACAAGCTACTTAGAGCAAACACTTTTTATCAAAATGATTATCAACTCAAAATTCAATTTGTGAATTGCTATAAAGACTACTTTTATTTTGCCAAGGTGATCAAATTGCCAAATACTACAATGACAGATAAAAAGTGGAGCATCAATGGCAGGCCACCATTATCCAACAGTGACAGCAAATCCAGGAACACAGCTGGACGCTGTTTTACTATTTGAAATAATTGTTTGTTCCCTATTACATTCATTCAGTCATTATGTACTCCAATAAATGATATTAATCCAAATTTGTGCGAATTCAAGACGATTAGTCCATATGCATTTTTGTGTGAATACTGTGAGCGTGTTGATTTATTCATAGGCCCATATATTGAATCTGGGAGCTTTTTACATGCATGTTAAAAAAATAAGTACTGATTAAGAGAATTATCAGTTTTGTAGGCGACCAACAAAGACGATAGATCTCACTATGCTGGTGTTGCATGTCATTTTTTTACCCACGGAAATACTAAATAAAGATAAACCATATTAAATCCCTGGTTAATTAAACATCCGACAGAATGTTTTCTGCCGCCCGCGCGCGCGCGCGCGCGTGTGTGTGTGTGTGTGTGCTGTTTTTGTCAGATATTAACCATTTCATTTCTTGTCATGTTTGACGATTCAGTGGGCAATAGCAAGGTAATCAACCCTTAAAGAGCTGATTTCAGACTGAGTTAACAGCTTCCTTGGGGCACTTTGTGCACAATGCGCACAAAGTGCCCCCAGAAAAGCTGTTACATAAGACTACCTTTTATTTTAGACCCAGCTTGCTTCTATTTGACTGAAAGGTATCTTCATGAGGAATTTGAATCTGTAAACCATTATATGTTTTACGGTAATGAGAAAAGACTATAGCAGTGATTAGCACTATAAGGGTTGATATTGAATATAGACTGGTGTGACACGACATAAGGTACCGATTGAAAAACAGATGTTCATAAAGTATTGTGTTGCTACATGATCAGGGCAGCTAAGTTAGTCATGGCAACTTGATAGATCCTAAACTGTATTCCGTATTCGATTTCCTTTTTACAGCTTTTCGGATATGATCTGTTTAAAATGGCTTCTGTGCCTGTCTGAAAACTAAAGTATCATTTGCTTGCTCTAGCTATCAATTTGTGATTAACAATTGAAAAATGCGACAATCGATTATTGTAAATTCGAGTGTAACGCCGTAAGCGATTCAAATATATCTTATGATAGCCCCAATGGGAATTCTCTGAATATAATCGCTTTCCATCAAATCATCTTTCCTTGGCCGCATATCCGTCTCTATTTATGAAGCCTACTCAGTAATTCTCGCAATTGAACATTTGCCCATATCGCTGTATGTTTACTGAGATATATGGTGGCAACTGGCTGTAAGAATCGATATAAGAGCATGCTTGGGCCTTTGCCAGCATCCATTACACTTAAATGTCGATGATCATAAATAAGTTATCTAATTTGACCTGTTTTACACACAGGTAAGTCATTTATCAATCCATCTTCACGGCGCAGGTTAGCATTATGCTAAATTGCTATCAGATGTTCTTTGGCATCCCAATAAGCCTGCCAACGATATATAGTATTCTAAACGCACTTACCGCATTTATTTTAAACCTCTCTAGACTGCTCCTTTTAGCGATTGGAAAGCTTTCGTCGCTAATATCGGTGCTTCCTTGGCAAATACGAACCTTGATAACTATTTTCAATGGTAAACGTATGGAAACTATGCCCATGTGTTATCGAACTGGAAGCAAATCGTGGTAAATCTTATTTAAAACTGTCCTTATGTTATGAATCATCTGATGATACATCATTCTTGTAAGTCCTCGGTTATTCAACTTTGATAAGAGAAAGAATGAAAATAATCCAGACCTCCAAGCTTGACATAATATCGTAAAAGATATGATTCGTTGGTCCTCGGCAAATCAAATTATTTGTATGTAGAACTGGTAAACCTCTGCACTTATGGATGTACACAAAGATGTGTACCCAGCGCCTGTCATAACAGGGAATGATGGGACTTGCCAAAGGAGCAGAATCTAAACCAACCGAACCCTGGACGTTAACTGCAATTAGTTCATAGCGCCTAAAATTAACAGACCCCCACAGACTAGCAAAAAGTAGATCTATTGCTTGCTGAACTTAAGTCAATGTGATCTCCACTCTACACTGGACTGTACAAAGAAATCTTTGTGTTTAGTCTACTTTGGCGGCAACCGCCAGCTGCAAAGAACAGGACAGTGAACATACTTCTTATATACAGTAAAACCTGCCTATGAGCCCACCTCTGCTAAGGGACCACCATAGCTAAAGGACCAGTCTTAATATCCCCATTAGTATATTTTAGGTTAATTTTACCTGTCTGAAGGGACTACCTGTCAGAAAGGACCATTTTCACAGGTCCTGTGGGTGGTCCCTTAAGACAGTTTCACTGTATGAACAATCAGTTAAAAATTAAGATAGATCACACTTCTCCGGAAAGGATGAAGGTGTGCGTATGGGATGGGTAGACATTAACATTATGTTTGGATTTACTCACTGGAGGGGTTAAAAACTCTGTGCATCGATATACAGGTACGCCCAAAAGGACCCATTTTTTTCTGGACAGCCGCGTGGACATACTTTGGACTCAGAATTAAATTAAGATATTATATACAACTACAGATCAGGTGGACATTGATCCCTTTCTTTTCTATTCATCTGGATTCTTATTTTTATGGGTATTACAAGTGCCTCCGGCTGTGCCCAGATAACAAATTGATTTGACGTCAAAGGAGGTAATGGGTAAAGGGGGGAAAGAACATTCATTTCAAACATATTTGAACAAATGTCCAAGTTGCCTGAAGCTTAACACGAATATATGTGTGGTTCCAGTAGCTCAACCAACCCTACTGAAAAGGCCCGACCCAAAATTAATTTAATGAAACAAATGAAAAAGTTCCAAATCGCTCTTTTCCAATAAAGATTGATCGACCCTGGCTGAAATATTTAATCGGGAAAGTGGCTAGCGTGTGCCGTTACTTTGCAGTTAAGTCAACTCAAACATAGCATTTTATTTCAAACTGTGTGGAGGGTTTACTTGGGCCGGGGAAACAGCAAAGTTGCATGGTCAAGGTTGTTCGGTGAAGCAGCAGAGTCCCGGTGGCTCGGTGGTCGTTATCGTAATAATTCGCTAGGTTCAAGGTGTCCGTTCTCCGAGTTACCAGAACAAAGGGTCTTTAAGTACTTTTAAAACATGACTTACTATCTCAACGTTACTATACCCGCTCGGTTGTGGCTGAAGCAGTAATCATTATTAGTTATAAATCCAAATGCGACACGATATTTTGGCAATACAAATCATGCACATTGGTACCATTTGCAGAGAGCAACATTTTTAACATGGCCCAATGTATTGCGGGACAGTCGCACAAAAATACATTTGATTTGGGCATTGGATGTCAAAGTGAATTGCTGCCACAGCATATATCATACCATTACTGATGCTCTGAAATATTTGTAGAATATACACTTGGGGTTTATATATTATAACCGTCTTAAGACAGTCCCATTACTGTCCTCATTTACAAAAAATTTGGTCCGGAATCAACAATTTTCAAAATGGCTGCCAAGCCTCTTGGTTAGTCCCAACTGGATATTCTGAAGAGGTAGTATCCAAAATATATGTGCCATTAGTGTTAACAGAATGTTAATTTGTCGAATGAATATAGTTTTTAATATATAATGGGACTTGTTTAGTGCCAGCATTACCTTACACTGTAAATACGATGCCTTGACGTTAGCAGTTGTTGGCGACGATGGGCCCCAGAATATGGATATTGTATCAGGCACTGAAGTCGCATGCTATGAATTGAGTAGCACCACTGGGCGCAGCATTCAAGAGCCCCGCTGAGTCAAATAATGGAGCTAAATATAGAAGGGTGCCCCGATAGTGGATACAAGTCTGAAAGTAACGGCGGTTTTTTTATGTAGTTGGTAACAATGCAGTTGGTAGGACTGTGCGACAGCCAGCGGTACAGAGTGTTAGTGGGCGCCAGACAAAATACACGGCGGCGAAAGACTCTTCACCGCTGGCTCACGTGCATTATCGCTCATTGACGCTCTCTGCCACTGTTTACCAGCGAGCTGCAAAGATATCATATGTAATGGAGCACCAGGAAGCGTTATAGAGCGTCAGCGAGCAGCAGTGCCAGGGTGTCCTCTGTACACTGAAAGTTAGCTTTTATCGTCGGCTTCAAAGACTGATATGTGATAATAACATAACAAGGCTGGCCCAGTGGATCAAAAGGTAACCAATCAACGCAGGCACAGTCAATCAGCTAACATATTTGCTTGTAAAGAAGGAAAAAAAAAAGGAAGAAAAAAACCCCGACCTGCTATGCCAGATCTTCAAATTCCTGATTTTTCCTTGAAGGCTTTTATTATGGACTGACTTTAAAGGGATCCACGGCAGAAAAAGAAGACCATAAACCACCCATGCATTCAGCTAGGGAGACAGCAAATGTACTTTGCTGTCTGGATGCTTTCTGCTTTAGTGGGTCAATGTTTGTGTAACTGCAGGTCTAAGAGGCTCCAGCATAGCCCAGCTGGGGACTCCTCATGGGATAAAGATTACACGGCAGTCAAGTATAAACATGAAACTGTGCTTTTTCATTGTGTGTACTTCCTGGCAGCCAGCTTAGATGCCTGCCGATAATGTCGATTGCTAGTCACATACAAAGGGCATATATGCAAAACTGCATTTAATTCATGCACCTTAATTCGTAACTATGTGATTTTTTTTACCAAAAGTGAGTATTTATGTCTGTGTGCCAACACAAACATATTGTTTTTCTAGGAATTCTTTCTTTCTTTCTTTACATGCAAATTTGTCCGACATTTCATTTGATAAGTATTATACGTAGAAATTCCAAACTTGGCACAATTATAATTCTATAAATGTAGTCTTGCTTTTTGCAAAATTAAGCAAATGAGAGCTAATTAAAGTTTTAAATCTTCAATATCTTATATACTTTAGTATATGTGTTTTCAAGTGTGTACGTGTTCGATCATAGCAAGGCAAAGGCAATCTCAAATGTCAAAGTCATGTCAAGGTCAAAGGTCACGCCAAGGTCAAATGTTAATTTTAAGTCAAAATGCATTTTAAAGGTCAAGATTCACTTCAGGTAGTGATAATGTCAAGGTCAAAAGACATTTCAAGGTCAAAGGCCACTTTCGATGGTGGCTTTCTTCTAGCCATAACTTGGTCAATTTTTATCCAATTTTGATCATGTTGGGCTCAAATTGTAGCTATTGCAACACTGCACATTTTGTAAGGACACGTAACCTCTAAAGGGCACAGGTTAAGGTCATGTGGCCCTTTGAATGTTTCATCTTGCCATTACTCGGTCAATTTTTATCTGATTTGGTTCCTGTTGAGCTTAAATTGTGGGTATGGTAACA
>CAXHWN010000043.1:0-10000 GCA_964020975.1 Hermodice carunculata | reverse complement strand
ACACCATGCAGCAGTGTTGGCTAATAAGGAAGTCAAGATTGGCTTCAAACGCACAATGAACATCAAAGAGATGCTGGTCCAGTCGAGGATCAGATACAACCCAAACCCAGATCACAACCCAGCGATCTCGGGTAGGAAACATACAAATTCATGCGAACGTACTAATGGTAAGTACTGCACTCGCCTAGTAACCACTGGACGAGCCACAAGCACACAAACAGGCAGATCTTATTCTGTCCCACAGGGAGGTTGTTGTGAGAGTTCAAATCTATCTCATCTATCTCCTCACGTGTGACTTGTGTGATAAACAGTATGTGGGACAAACTAAATGTCCCTTACGTGACAGACTTCGGGAACATTTCCGTTACATCAATAACCGGAACATAGACCAACCATTGGGTAGACACTTTGCCCAAGTGGATCACGATGGTCTCAACATTACAGTCCACATTCTAGAGCACATCCGCACCCCTCCTCGTCTAAATCGAAGTAGACTACTTCGATTAGAGAGAGAAAAACATTGGATGCACCAGCTTCGTTCCATTGAGCCATTCGGCCTCGATATCATGGGCAAATGAGCCCTTGCCTTGTCTAATGCTAAATTTTTATTGTCGCAGCTCATTTGTCCATGCTATTATCCTCAGCTCTGGCCATTGACACACCTGTGTACATGGCAAGCAGGTTAATCGTAACTAAATACCTAAGAAACAACACCAGTTGATTTCTAATTGCCCCTACTCAGGGCATCCAGTGGACAATGGTCCCACTGGATTTTCAAACACAACACAACGTTGTATCAAAATACCTAGTTGGTACACTTATTGACCTCTCCTTATTTGGAGGATCACTGTTTTTCCGAACGTTTCTTTGGAATTCAAAGGCCATGGTAACCATACCATAGCCAAGGCACGTCCCGTCTCCACATCATAACAATTCATGTATATGACGTGATGACGGACAATTACGCGCGCCTATAAATACGGGCCCCAAAATGGTTAAACCTTTAGTTCCTGACGAGTACACAAGTACGAAACCGGTAGAACTCTAAACCTCTTCCATTGCGGCCACTAGCCCTTGTCTTAGCTCACTCATTATAAAGACACCCAAATATCTGACATATTCAATATAATGACACAAATTTTCATGGGGAAAAGTTAATTTTCTTTGGTATTTGATTCATTTATCTGACATACTCAGTTATCTGACACTTTTTTATGGAATAGCTAATGTCATTATAACCAATATTCACTGTAATGAGGTTTCACTGTATGGACACAAAATGTCACCTTTTTCATCCCCGGCATTGACGTCCCATCCCCCGACCAGCAGGGCCTGGATATTGTTGGGCTGACCACCACGCACTGCAGCAAAGATCGGGGTTTCTCCAGATGCTGTTCTTAGGCTAGTGTCTGTATGGGATGACAGCAGGCATATCGTCTGAAAACATGGTAATTCATCTCTTTTACTGAAAATATGTACAGGCTTTAAGAGTTTTTAACACACTGCTGGCATCGCGTCAGGTTTCAGATGAGTCCATCTCTCTCTCTCTCTCTCTCTCTCTCTCTCTCTCTCTCTCTCTCCCCCCCATATACAGAGGAACCTCATTAATATGGACTTCATTTATCCATATGCCTCTTAATCTGAACACTTCTCCTGGGACAGAATTGTTCATTTCAAGTAATAGTGATTCAGTAATCCAGATGCTTCATTAATCTGAACGGTTCACTGGGGTACAAAGGTGTTCGGATTAACAAGGTTCCACTGTATATGAATCTGGACAAATTCTCCTCAAGAAAAAGCATGTGCACAACTTTTCATAAACTTTGATGCTACAAGCCAATTTCTGACTGTGTACACATGAAACATTTGTTTAAAGAATGAAAGAAAAAATGACAAATAAGGCTTGTTCAGCAGGCAAATAAAGTTACATTATGGGTAGCTCTGTAAGAGCAGAACTACTGCCTGTGAAGTTGTAGCAGGAGAAACCTACCCGCACACCCTGTGAACTGGTAGCAATATAGCTACCAAGACACCCTATGGACTGGCAGCAATATACATATCCAGACACCCTGTTAACTGGCATCAATACATCTACCCAGACACCCTGTGAACTAGCAGCACTATACCTACCCAGACACCCTGTGAACTGGCAGCAATATACCTATCCAGACACCCTGTGAACTGGCAGCAATACACTTACCCAGACACCCTGTGAACTGGCAGCAATACACTTACCCGGACACCCTGTGAGCTGGCAGCGATATGTAAAGCGGTACACTTGTTGGGATAAGCCTGTAGGTTGGCATCAGCACCTGCCTTCAACAGTGTCTTCACTCGACCATACGAATCTGAGTGACACACAAGGTACATGTATTGTTAAACTAAACACCATACTCAGTTCCAGGGCATGTAAATAACTCTGAGAACTTAGAAACTAAGTTCAGAATAAATTCATGTTTGCATGCTGTTATTTGTTTATATTAATGGGACAATGCGTTACATGTACAAAGGGAAAGACATAAATTGCACACCCACCATTCAGTCCTGAGTGTCCAACATATCGCATAGCTGATGCCGCAGTGTGGAGTGCTGTCTCTTGAAAACTACTCCCCGTCAAGTTGACGTTGCACTTTCCCTGGCGGAGAATCCACACAACCTTGACAAAGTGGAGATTAGATTTGCATCGCTTCTCTGCATAATGTACACATGTTCTTCCTACAACGAGTAATGGGAAGTATAAAAGGCATCACATGTACTCCTATACATGTGCTCCAAAAAGCATGAAATATACTCTCACACGTAGTGCAAAAATCATGTGCATGTACTCCCACAAATGTGGTGCAAAAGCATGAAATATACTCTCGCACGTAGTGCAAAAATCACTACATGTACTCCCACAAATGGGGTGCAAAAAACATTACATGTTTCTCATATGTGCAAAGCATTACACATACCTTCAATCTTGTACATGTGTACAAGTATTGCTATCATGTACAGACCAGTACTAACACTCCACAAACATTTCACCCTTTCATGTTCAAAGCAGCCAAAAGCACTCTGATGGCGAATGTTGTCTGCATCAACATTTAACTTTCCTTTCCTCTTAACATAATTATTTTAACTTTCCTTTCCTTCAACATAATTATTTTCAATGAAAGTAATCAATAAAATAAATTATGTTAAGCAAATATGCCCCAGGTCAACAACTTTCAAAACTAAGTCAACAACTTTCTTTGGTGCTGGTTGGGCATTCATACCCGTGCCATGGAAAGGAAGTAAGGGTAAAACCAAATTAAATCAACATAAAATAGGTGAGAATTGAAATTTACCCTGATTGTCTCTGATGTTGCAGTCACAGCCTGCTTTAACCAGCATCTTCATGACATCATAGTGTTCCTCTTCCAGGGCTCTAATGAGGGGTGGTCTCCCTGAACAAACATTGCAGAAAGAAGCTGGTTACTGTTGACCCCTTAAACTGACCCAAACCAGCTAATGGTCAAATGTCCTCTGCCTCAGGGTTTTCAACTTATTTCAAAAGTACATGTAATGAAAAACAATTTGACTGACAATTGTAGAGGAGACCTATTAAGATCACATGCCCAAGGTCAACAGCTTTCCTTGGCATGGGCTGGGTATTTAAGTGTCCAATCCATGCCAAGGAAAGCTGTTGACTCAGTCTTAATTCAAGGGGGAAAGGGTTAACTACTGGAGTGTCTTGGAGGTCCAAAGGGTGATAGTAGCATCCCTTTAGTCTTTTTCATTGTGCTTAATTGATCTAACTCTTTCCCCCTTAAACAGGCCAAAACCGGCTGGTGGTTAAATGTCGTCTGCTTCAGTGTTTTCAACTAATTTCAACAGTTATGAAAAACGATTTGACTGAGAAATGTACATGAGACTTATCACGATCACATGCCCCAGGTCAACAGCTTTCCTTGGCATGGATTGGGCACTTAGTGCCCAACCCATGCCAAGGAAAGATGTTGACTCAGTCTTAATTCAAGGGGGAAAGGGTTAAACAAGCAGAAGTTTCAGAGCAAATCGTGGGTGATTGCAGTCTCAACTCCTATTGCCCTTGAGTCTCAGTAACTGCTTTTTATATGAATACTTCTTTAAATGTTTGACTGTACATGTACTTGATCAATCAGGAGGAGCACATTCATAACTATACATAGATTTTACTAATTGTCCAATTATACTGTCACTGAGAAGTCTCTTCATGGTACATGGTCTCATCACCTGATCAAAAATAACGTGCCTTTAGTTCTGCTTTGGCAGCAGAATATTAGTTTCAGTAATGGTCTTCAAGAGTTATTGATCAGTGATGCTGGATAGCATCAACAACTCACTATGATATCCAACATCCAAGAGATAATAAAAAAAGGGTTCTGGGAAACTTGGATGGTATCCATGCATTGTTACTGTCTGTTTTGATGATGCTAGGCCATCTCTCACATGAATTATATTTTTTGTATTTCACAGCAGTTATGCGTATTGTATTTTCTATATGATATTTCTCCCAGTTTAATGGTTTAAAGATCACAACAACAACAATAATAATATTAAAATTATATTCTATACAAAGCATTTGCATCATTTAATCCTTGTTAGGTGTAAAACTTAGCATTATGTACATTATGTATCAAATGCAAAGAAAGTTCACAAGATGAGAAGAATGAGGCTATTCCCCAAGACAGCATGCTGGATGAAATCAGTGAACTACATGTATACATGCTATATGCATACTTGTAGCTTTAACTACATACGTGTATCATTTACCTGAGGTTTAAATAACACTTTCAGGACAACAATGGACATTCTATGTGTATCCATTCTGCACAGCTAAACACCCTGCTGAAAGCCTCACAGTCTCTTAATGTGCTGGTTTTCTCACAAGTTTTTCTGACACTGTGACAAACATGCAGTCGCAACCGACTTTCCTTGAATATATTCACCCTAAACTATGATAGGTTGGAGGATTTTAGTGATTTCATACAATGGATGATATCTGATACAAAGCACTTTAATTCTAGATGTAAAAAAAAAGCGCTACCTGGCAGTTTTCCCCAAAATAAGTGTCGTGTGTGTGTGTGTGTGTTTTGGCTGGGAGGGGTATGATTCCACTGCAGTAACAAACAAGAGGCCCATGAACCTAATGCTCTGCTGACAACCATCACCAAAAAAATAATTTCCTGAAATGCATTCCCTCTATGACCTGCAGAAATTAGTCAAGGTAATCCATATTATGTAATATCAAACATCAACATGGTGCACATTTGTGGTAAATTTGATATCATTCACCTTATTTGTCATCAATGTATTGCATTTAGTATCCTTTTCTTTAGTGCTTAATGACCTTGAGGAATAAGTCAAGGTCACACAATATGTGAAAAAAAATGACCATTGGTCTAATGCATCTTTGGTGTAAATTTTATGGATCCATCTCAATTTATGAGGACAATAATGCATTTAATGTATTCTATACCTTTGGTGTTAGTTCCAAGAATTACCACCAGAGTGGTGCCACCATGACTCCTTATGTCATTAACTTTTGTATAATTTGGCTGTACAATGTTCCTGCAATGGTACTTAGATGTATTTCCACAAGTTCACATGTAATGACCATTACAAAAAATTCTTTTATTGAAAAGCATTCCCTCTGTGACCTTGATAAAGTAGGTCATGGTCATCCAAATTATGCAGTATCAACTTTCTACATATGATATATATTTGTGGTATGTTTGGTATTATTAGCCCTATTTTTTCTCAAAATACCAAATTAAGGGTCCTTTACTAAGTCCTTAATGACATTGAAAATGGGTCAAGGTCATCCAAAATTTGACTGTTGGTCATGCATATTTGGTGTAAATTTTGTAGTTCTGTCTCTACTTTTTATTACAATAATGAATTTAATGTGTTTTTGATATGATGTTATATAGTTCCAATAATTACCACCAGTCGCACGGTCATGACTCCATATCTCATAGAATTTTGTCGGTATATTATTCCTGCACTGTATGGATGTGCATCCATAAATTCAGATGTAAATGACCACCACAAGAATACCATTTCCTGAAATGTATTCCCTCTGTGACCTTGAGAAGGCAGGTCAAGGTCACCCATATTATGTTATATTCATCTTCTACATATGATACACATTTGGTGAAATTAACCTTATAATTTTTCAAGATAATGAATTTCATAAATTTTACTGAATGGTAAGTCACATTTGCCATTCACCTACAGGTGGCATCACTAGCACTATTCAGATTATACCTAATTGCCTCAAGAATATTTCTTAAAAATTTTATAAGGATCCATTGAAAATTAAACACACCAGCACATTTTCCATTTTTAGCTCGGCTGCCTTGTCAGTAGCTGAGCTTATCTTATGGTCCTTCATCCGTCGTCAACATTCCCCTCCTCTACAAAACTGTCAGCCAGATTCTTTTCAAACTTGGTGACAATGTACCTTGGGTGGGTGTCTACCAGATTTGTTCAAATCGTCATGCTCTATTATTTTTTTGATTTTTTATGAATTTCTTTGTTCTTTTTTGGGGGGCAAATCTTAAAAAATCGCAAATATATATGTACATGTCAGCTGAGCACAGGACTGTCACAGTCCTCGTTTCACTTTTTGGCCCTTGTACTTTGTAATCCACCAGGTGGCCTCACCAATAATGAAGAAACCTAGATTTTTATCCACACAATATGTCCTAAAAATTGTAGACATTATTGTGTTGACAAGCAAATGTTTACGGATGGACGTTTGGACGGAATGAAGGACCTGAGTGATTGTATAAGCTCTGCAACTTACGGTCAGCAGAGCCAAAAAATAGCACTCTGTGTTGACTTCTATTTAATAGGCGAAATATTTTGTGTGATGCATAAAATAAGCACAGAACTGTTACTTTGGGTCTCTCCTTCCACCTGCTTGCTGCTTTAAGTGACAACACAATATCTGTTATGTATTTCCTACCTTGTGAGTCAGTCTTGTTGATCTTAGCCTTAGCTTTGAGAAGCAAAGACACCACTTGCTTATGTCCACAGTGAGCAGCTTGACACAGTGCTGTGTTTCCCTGGTATTGCTCATTAACATCTGCTCCCTCAGACAGCAATTTTTTGAGAGCCACCACGTTGTTCTGTCTAATTGCTGAATGCAAAAGTGTTTGCAGCTCATCAGGATCTTTGTAAGCCTGGTCACATGTTTTTCCTTTTCTCCTTTTCTCCTCTGGGCCATGAAAACGATTCAGCAGATCTGCAAACATTTGACACATCATACTTGATGATCTTTATTCCTATGTGAAAATGAAAATGAAAAGGCACAACTCGAAGGCACAGTCTACAAACACTGGACAAGTTAGGTTTAGATGTTTGTTTGAGGTGGCCCCCACATCCTCCACTGTTGCTTCTATACAGGACATTCATATTAACTGCAGTGCTGCTAGCTTTGGCTCTTGTCATTCAAAGAAAAAAGAAATCTATACCCATTCATGCATGTACAGGAACATCCCTGTTTTAAACATGGCAAAATATGTAGTCTGTGCCCATCTAGCAATTTGCATAAAATTAACTGTTTCAAAGTCACTACCATGCTCTCAAAATATACACTGAGCTTGAACAGTCATAAATGCATGTTTAGACTATGTGTTCTTCAGTCCCACAAATGTTAACAAACTCTGGTTCCTCAATCCTTTCCCACTAGAATTATGACTGAGTCAACAGCTTTCCTTGGCATGGGTTGCGCACTTAATGCCCAACCCATGCCAATAAAAGCTGTTGACCTGGGGCATATTATCTTAATAGGTCTCATCTACAATGGCTTTGTCCAAATTAGCTAGTACTGTAAGCTACCGCTGCAACGCAGCGATCGCACCCCCCATTTCTACTTGGCAACTGGCCTTTCTCCGTTGCTGGGTAGGTCACTCGATCCTCTGCCGGTTCACACGGATCTGCCATTGGTTTGTTGTGCGTTGTTTTTCTACAATCATCCAGTTGTTATACGGAAATTATGTGGGCACTGGGTGATCTGGTGTCGGACCTTTACCCACAACAAAATGTCTTGAACAAATTTTGTCAAATTTGCCTGGGGGGTCATAATATTTTGGCCTTTTCACCATATTCAACCACTCCTGTCATTTCTATGTTTCTTTGGAGGAAAACTGTGGAAAGCTACCCCTTGCATCCAGGGGTATTTATCCAATTTACCCAGTTTTCTTGTGTCTGGCTTACAGTCAGGAACTTTGCAAAAGACCTGTTCATACCGACTTGTACCTAACTTTTCCGGACCCTAATTAATTATGCATTCCATGGTTGGCGTGATCGTCCAATCAGCAAGTGGCTGAGTCGGGCCCACGCTTTCATATGTTCACAACGGATGCTACTACTAGCTAATTTGGACCTTAGGTATTCCTACTCAAATTGATTACTGTTGAAAATAGCTGAAAACACTGAAGCAGATGGCATTTGGGCACCAGCCAGTTTTGGTGGTTTAATGGGGAAAGGGTTAAAGTGCAGTTTATATGCGGTAAAGTTCAGGTAAGGGACATGCATGCATTGAGCTTATTATATATGCAATTTTTTGAACATTGTAATGAGTCTCGGTGGAGGAATCCACTGAGTAGACACCAAGTTACAGGAAAAACACCCTACATGGCTATAAAAGAAATATCTCTAGCATAAGCCATAACACGTACGAAAAGTATGCACGATGTACCAGTTATCGACAGGCTAACCCCTGCAGTGGATTTAATACATGTAACCCCATAGTTACATGTATTAAATCCAGAATTTTTGTTGTTGCTGTTGTCTTGAAGGTATATGCACTTTCATGTGAACAGTATGGGCTCCCTGTTTGTTAATTATTCGTGGTTGATGTTTTATAAAACTATGGTATTTTTCAAAGCTCAGTCTTGCTGCGGGCTTCAATCTTGTCAAGTTTCGTGTGTAATTTTTATGGTATAATACACAATGGTAGGGGAAATTTACAGCTGCTGCAAAAGCCTCCGTAATTCTGATGGTTGTTTGTTTGCACGTCTGCATGCACCTGCAACTATCCCCATGCAAACAATACTTTTCACCAGAGGCAGCGCAAGCACTGCCACGGAGGGGGGGGGGAGAGAGAGAGAGAGAGAGAGAGAGAGAGAGAGAGAGAGAGAGAGAGAGAGAGAGAGAGAGAGAGAGAGAGAGAGAGAGAGAGAGAGAGAGAGAGAGAGAGAGAGAGAAAGAGAGAGAGAGAGAGAGAGAGAGAGAGAGAGATTTGATTATTTTTATCTGTCAATTGTGATTATTTGTCAATTTGACTCAATAAATGACAGACTGACTGAGCGATAATGCAGTGCTTACTGTTCAAACGATACCATAAACGAGAGAGAGAGAGAGAGAGTTTTGATTATTTTTATCTGTCAATTGTAATTATTTGTCAATTTGACTCATAAATGACAGACTGACTGAGCGATATGCAGTGCTTACTGTTCAAACGATACCATAAACGAGCACGATTCAGAGTCAAATTCAAATTTCAACACACGATTTACAACTTGAAAGAAATGTAACCATATGTAAATGTTAGTCAAATTGAGTTGTCACAAACAAATTCACCTTTGAAGTGAGCATCGTCGCACTTGTGACAGGAACATGAAACAGTACAACACAAATAATGTTCGTCATGCCGCCTGGCGAGAGCAATTGAACTATTTAACACTGGCGCTTTCGTTCTGTAGGAACCTGTCCAGCCAAGACATTCTTCCTGTTGCACTCCATTAATTCTTTGCTCACACTTTCTTTCTCCCAGCTCTTTAACTGATGTGTGTATGTCCTATTGAATTTTTTTCGTTACCTTTTTTTATTATACCTAAATGTATGATTATCTTTTCTCTTCAAAAAAAAAAAAAAAAAAAAGAAAAAATGATCACACGAAAGTCTATGAACAACTTACTCAATCACTTACTGTAACGAAGTTGTTGGTCAGACACTTGGTTGCTGAACTTTAATGCGGACCAAT